>PVKB01004744.1:0-126459 GCA_004027205.1 Ctenodactylus gundi
GTACCAAGAATTTGACCAGAGGCGTAGGCTGCCTGTGACTGCTGGGGGGTGGGGGGGGGGGTATGCTTGTCTTCCTGTCTGCCACCTTCCTAAAGGCTAGAATAATATACAGTGGTTGGAGCCCAAGTAGTCATGAGGTGGAAGTAATTGGTAGAGGTTGTGGAATAAGAAGGCTCTGGGTCATTGCCCTCTAGAGGGCCATGTGGGCGAGGATCTCCTCATGGATTTCTTCAATGTGAGAGAAAAGTTATTTTATATCTTTTTTAAGCCGATGTTGCTTTGAATTTTCTTTCCCTGCCAGCCAAATTTCACCCTGATTTAGTCTACCTGCTTGATCAAGGCTCCTACCTGGATAATTATCTGAAGCCCATTGCAGGCCTCCAGAAAGGTTTCAAGACCTCAAGCAGAAGAGGCTGCTCCCATGCATTTATAAAACCAGAAATACAGGCTCCAGAGGCTGTGACTTCCAGGGGCCTGATGCCCATTCTATCCTGAGGGGTCAATTACCTCCAGAGGGCAGGGAAGGAAGGAAGCTTCCTAAGAACCTACCGCACAGCCATTGCTCTGACACACAGGAGCATATCTAATCCACACACTCTTATACAAGAGCGGACACATTAGCTTGATTGACTGGAGTGAATAAGGAACGAAATAAACTTGATAAAACATCAAAAATTGTATCAATCTTAATTTAATATCTGATGTGGTTCTTAACTGCCTGGAGACAGTTTAAGAAAGCAACTTACTGTTTTTCCTCACATCAGGTGTGAGCTTGGGTTGTCATCATACCAAATTGAGTAAAAGACCTAGAACAGCGTCCCTCAAAGTACGACTTACAGACAAGCGGCCTGTCTACGCACTGTTTCTTGCTAGCCGTATTATCGGATTTCAAGCAGCACTCTGAATAGCAGAGCTCTGGACTGTGGTTGCCCTGTTATGGGTCCTTAGCACACACACACACACACACACAACTAAGTCAGAATCTCTGCACATGAGACCCACATAGCTGTATTATAATAAACGACCAAAGCTGTTTCTGAGGAACTCTCCGGATAGCAAAGCAGTACTTGGATGTGACAGAAGGCTGAAAGACAGAGAATTGTCTTTTCAAATCCAGCGCAACATGGACTTCTGCAGGCAGTTGCTTTAAACTTGAGTTGCTTTAAACTTCTGCAGGCAGTTGCTTTAAACTTGGGCACAACAAACTCTCAACAGTCTTTTTGGGGATATTCATGACTTGATGGGGCTGTAAATTTACTTTGGGTAATATTTAAACCTGAAGACACTTCTTTCTTCTGTCTGCCTTAGTTCACACTGTAGATTTTTTCTAAAGTGTTCAATCCTTACTGGATGTATATTCTCATGAATCACAAAGACAGCTTGTCAAAGCTAATGCAAAAGAGAGAAAATAACTTTCCGCTTTCTCGCATGACAGGCCCCCTAGCACCACCACTGCTGTCATCAGGTGCCTCTGGTGCACAAGAGCTTTGGTGGCCTTAGAAAGAGGACAGTGGTTCCCAAATGTTGGCATCTGTGTGTGACCTAAAGAGAGTGGAGCCCAGCCCCAGGATCCCTTACCGGCAGTTCCCAGGCTCAGCAGCACTGCCACCCAGAGGACCCAGAAGAAAATGAGGATGGCGAATGTCCACACGGGCTGGAGTATCAAGAAAGGATTGCTGCTGATGACTTTGTTTGTGACTTGGAAAAGCTCAACTGTCAATTTCATTTTCTTTCTGAAGACAAAAATCAAGACGAGCAGAATTGCCTGGTGAGAAAGGAGTTAGAGAAAATTATTTCAAAATAATAAAAAATTGGATAGAACTTAAAACAAATCCTATTCTTTGCTGTCATCTCAGCAAAGCCTTCTTGTTCTCCTTCTCTTTCCATTTCCTCCTCATCCTCCTCCTCCTTCTTCTTCTTGAGACAGAGTCTTGTTTTATTATCCAGGCTGGTCCTGAACTACGTAGCTCAGGCTGGCCTCAAACTCAAGGCAATTCTCCTGCCTCAGCTCCCCAAGTGCTGGGATTATAGGCACACAACACCACACCCAGTTTAGCTAATCCCTCTTTTAAGGTAGTTACTTTTGTTATCAATGAACTGCTAAACTCCTAAACACTAACTACCTACTATGGCTGATCCTTATGCTCAATCTTTTAGCTGTAACAATGAGTAAGCACAATTCCTTCCCAAAGGAGTTTGCATTCCCGGCTGACCAGAGAGCAAGAGAAAGTGAGAAAAAGTCCTTGGTCAAGAAACTATCTTCTACACTCACCCTCAAAGAACCCAGGACATTCAGAGGCGGGCTGCAAAGGAGGAATATGAGCACTGAGGAAGAGGCTGGATGTCTCAAAGTGACCTCTGTGCCTGCCCTTCTGCTGGTGATTTTCTCCCTGCACATAAAAACCTACGTATTTATTCTGCATATAAAGTTTTTCATGTTAGTTTCTTCACTCCCACACCTAGTCAGCTTCCTTGAGATCTCTTCCCGTGACCTCCTGAGTGTTAAATCCCATGGAACATTCCCAGGCTTGCTTGACTACAGCACGGCATTTGAGTCTGTTGTTGCCTTCTCTATCTCCTCCCTTGGCTTCCATGATCTCTCTCTCTCTCTCTCCTATTTCTCCTTCTACTTTTCCTTTATTGCTTCTCAGGATCTTTTGGAGTTACCTCTTAGTCTTTGCTTTATCATTTTCCCTAGGTGCTGAGAACAATCAGATGGAAACTTCAACCTCCCCTTTCAGTACACGCTATGTGAATAAGCCCACATCCATTATTGCCAAGACCATGGAGGCATTACATTGCCTTAAACTCAACTTACTCTGGCTCAAGTTTATTGTTCTCATCCTAAAGTCTTGTCTTCCCTATGTTTCCTATTTCTAGTGGCTCTAATTCTTCTGGACTATCCAAGAGGTTCTTCGCGTGTATGCTCCTATTCTTTCCTACATCTAACCTACTGCAGTACGTGATGTGTTTCATTGTAAATGCTTATTTCTGCTAATTTGATCTTCTTGAGGACAGAGAAATACCATATTGCCACAGCCTGTCACAACACCTAGCATACCACAGAATCCCAGCCCCAGTGATCCTGTACCGTAACCCCCTGTGAAACCGTCCCCACTGCTGACATCGCAGCACTGGTCTCACAGCTCTCATCGGATCCAGCAGCTTCTTCATTAGCTTTCCGTATTTAACTCCCTGAGCCACCACCACCTTGGTCTCTCCTGCACCCCACATCCAAGAGACCTTCATCAAAAGGAAAGCCAGGGATGTCGTCTTCTTCCTGGAAACTGGTCAATGTCTCCTGAGGGCCTTCGGGTGAAGATGAAACTGATGCAGATGAGAGTCTTCCGGACGTGACCTCTCCCTGCACCTGCATCTTACTTTCACCAACAGAACCTCCCACAGGTGGCTCTCCTGCCACCTGTTTCTGCGTGGGAGATGTCCTTCCTCTTCTAGCTGTGCTGAAGTATTCCTGCCTTCAAGAATATCATAGAAAGTGGAGGAATAACAGTGAGAGGATTGTGGGATAAACCATCTGGATGCTGCTCTGGGACTTGGGAGCAGCAGCAGCTCCTCACCCTGCTGTAGGGGCTGAGCGAGGCCAGGCCACACACCTAGAGCTGGCTTCTGAGTGGCAGTGGCTGAGCAGGAGCTGTTGTCTCTGCATTCTCAATGCTAACAAATCAATAAGAAAGAGGGGATTTAAAAAAATTAAAATGTAAAGGAATCAAAGGGATACAATCTTTAGGGCAATAAATTTGTCTCTGCCTCCTAAGTGGAAAGCTAATATGCATTTAGATGTGTATGTTTTACTACATGAATTAAACATATGCACACAATGCCCTTCTCACTCTTATGAATCCAGTGGGGCCATGTTCATTCGAAGTGATGAGTTGACTGACTTGTCAGTTCTAGTCGAGTCAGAGATCAGCACCACCTAGTGGCGACTGGAGCTAGGAGTGGGACGAACAGGGGCAGAACTCACTTAGCACCCAGGGGCAAGGCTTCATTCGCTCTTCTGGGCTCTAAGCGTCAGGGAGCTACGTTTCTGCCAACCTTCCCAGACTGCTGCTTGAGGCAAACATCAATGCCTTTCCTACCCCACGTTCTTCACCGTCGTCGGTGGTTATCCTGAAACGACTCACATGTTGTTCACAGCTAACCTTCTCAGAATGAAGTACTCAAGTTTATGTGTTGGGTAGCTGCTATTGGGATGTCAGGAGAAGCAATCCGCTTCCACTCACAAAAAAGTAGACAGGGGTCTCTGTGGGATGCAGGCCACTTAGTAAGTAAGACTCTCTGGGTTACTGCTGGGCAGTACCACGGAGGGCAGAGGTGATCAGCTCCTGCTTATGTTGTTTCTGCCCTGTCTCTCTTCTCTGAGAAGCAAGAGTGAGGCAGGAGGCGGAAGAGAAAGGAAGTGGGGGGCTACTAGTGATGGTTCTTTCCGCTTGGATACAAATGCCGGGCCCAGCAGCAGCGTTGGGCTGTGAGGCCAGGACTTGGCTTCCTCTTCTGTCCACTGGCAGGGTCTGAAGCAGCAGCGATGAGGACGGCTGGGGATATGCAGCGGGTCCAGCAGTGACTTCCCTGGGAATGGCCACTCTCTGGCTCCACAGCCAGCCTGGCTCCCTGAGATCGCAAAGCCAAGCTGTTTCCTTGTTTATCACATCATGATGCTCCTGGGTTCTGTACTGGTGCAATCCTCACAGATACAAGTGAAGGCAGCCTCTGTCCTCTCCCAGAATCCCACTGACCTGGCCTCACACTCAGTGGGCAGCATTTACCTTAACCTTGTGATCTGGTGGCCATGAGGTCAGTGTGCAGAGACAAAGAAGTCCTATCGAGGGCTCAGGGAGGAATTTGTCCTCTCTCCAGTTCAAAGCCACATACCTCCTCCTTGGCCCCGTACCCCAGGCCTGGGCTGCAGAGGAGCCCTTTCCTCATAGTCCCTGCTCAGCTGTGAGCTTGGTTCCTTCCTGTGGGAGGATAATCAGGTGTCTCATTGACACTTGTTCACACCATATTTTCTGTGAAGAATGCAAAACTGAAAGCTTACAGTGGAAAGAAGAAAAACATGAGGACAGTATCAAGTATGGAACCTGAAGGATTTCATTAGAAGACAGAAGTGAGCTGGTTGGAGAATCCGCATTTGCTAAAAAATATGGACTTGTAGTCACCCCTGGATGTTGCTCCACGGAACAGTTAGTAAGCAACCACAGGTATCTGAAATCAACCCAGACTCTCCTCAGGCTCTAGCAGATTCCAGCCCTATTTAGGTCACCTGGTGGGTGACCCAAGTGATTTTTGATGCCAGCCACTCTCCCCCCATCAAAACCAGGATTTGCTGCCTCAATGTTCTAAGTTCACCTGTTTTCAACTGGAGAGTTCACTAAGGAGGCAGTGGTTTCTCTGAAAACCAAAATAACCCAGCCGCCAGCGGGTTGGGAACAAAGAGCTCAGTGTGCTGTAGGGCAGTGGGAGCTGTCACACCCTGGGGAGAGCTGAGTTTCCATTGGCTGAAAGAGGAGCCTTTCTTCACAAACAGGAAATGAGAACTTTCATAAACCTGCCCCTCTCCTCCTTGCTAGTTCCCCGTATAGCCCAACTTCAAAGATAACAAATCAGTCTCTGGGAGAGAGCAGGAACAAGCCAACAGAGAACCTGGGACTGGTTTCCTCATGTTTAGAAGGTTTGGTTAATTTCTATATAGGTATCTCAAATTCAAGGAAGGCACTGAATCATGCAGGCATATTCTGAGGTGAAAGAAAGTCAAATCATAGTTGGTTTTGGCTACAGCCCAATGAGTTGGATTTTGGAGCTCTTGCTGGCTACCTAACCCGTTGCTGAAAGAGCAAGTCTTACCGTGATGACTGTGGATACAATAGAAAAGCCGAGCACGCAGTTCATGTTTTCCCTCTCGGTGCCCAGTTCTATGCTGAGGTCGTTGGTATAGTCATAATACAGCCACCATAAGACACCACAGACAACTAGAAGACAAAACACGGGCAGAGCTCAGCACACAAGCCTGGAGATAATCCATCCCCAGCCCCTGGCACACAAGCCCACATGGAAGCCCAGCCCTGGGCCAACCCGCCCACTGTGCCCAAATTCTGGGACTTGATAGCTAGCAGCCGCCTGTGGAGGAGCTGGGCAGAACCAGGGCAGCCTGCAGAGGAACCACCAGTCCTGGGATAGCTGCTGGTCTTCGGGTGACCTCAGATTACAGGTGCCTAACCCACAAGTTGAGCCTAGGTGTGAGTAGGAGGAAACTGTACTAACAGGATGGTGGGAGAAACAACAATAGAGTTCAGAGTCTACAACGTTCAAACAAGCTCTGCTGGTGACAAGTCCTGTGGGAAGCTGGCTAGTGGCTTCTCACCCACAACGGCCTGTGTGAATCAGAGGCTCATTCTGACTATACTTGGACATTATAAACACTTTACACGTGGGTAGAAAATATTACCCCCTGCCATCTCTGGTATCGCTCGGGATCTCACAGTCGTCTACTCTCCACAGATGGGGACAAGTATCCCTCACAGTCACCCTCTACATTGCTGAAGGTGATGCTCCAAAGGCAGAGGAATGAAACACTGCTACAGTGATATAGTGATTAATAAATGTTAAAAACGTTCTATGCCAACCCATAAATAGCACTGTCTTGAGCCTTATGCATGGTCCTGCCACTTGGGCCCTCCAGCCAACAACTCTAGGGCAGCTCCCACTGCCGCGGATAGAAAAACAACAGACTCTTCCTGGGTCTCTAGACTGTTGCTGCTCCCCCTTGCTCTACTGGTCAGTGGCTTTGTTTGACAACTACAGTACCACGTGCCCACAGGCAAGGAACAGACCCAGAAGAAAGCCTTTAAAATGTCCTCAACAGGTACTGGAATTCTCTTTTAATTCAATGGCTACAGCATCCCTCAGTTGGCCAGCCGCTCAGTACAGCTGAAGCAACACAGATTTGGAAGAGCAGTTCTTCCCGTGATGACTGTGGGTATAGTAACTGTGAGACACAGCAACTGACACTGTTCTCCCTGAGTTCTCTTGTATGTGAATGGATGGGGCTAGATAATCTCCAAGAACCTTAACTTAGCTACACTTAAATAAACGGGTTTTCATTTCATAAAGCAAGAAATCAATCAAACAGCAATACTCACACAGCAATCCCAAAATAACCAACGAAATGAAAATATGAACCAGAAGAGTGGTGATGAATCGGAAGGTGAACACTGCGGCCAAAGACAAGGCTGGAAAATTAAGACAAACAGGTGAACCCAAGAGCAACAAAGGGAGCAGGTGAGGAGGTGATTACCAAATGCCCCAGAAAAGTGAGGACAAGTATCTTGTGACACCTACCAAATGAAAATAATAAGATACTCCCCTAAGGCACTCTCTGAAACATATATAAAATTTAATCAGCTGCAGTAAGCTAGTCTCTGAAAGTCTTCTTAAATTAAAAACAATTTAAAAATGTATTTTATTCTCAAATATCCAAATCATTTTTTTCTTCACTAGTTCAAATAAACTATTTAAAAATTTTACCCAAGTTAGTTTTCTTATCTTCACACTGGGCTTACATCAAGTTTTAACTTTACAGAATGTTTTTAAATACTTTCATTAAATCTAAAAGCTCAATGGCTTTTAAATAACATTTTTAAGATTTTAATTATAGAGTAAGTCATATGCAAAATGTTGCATTTCGTTTGCCAATATGTGTTCTTTCAGGCTTGTGAGTTTGTCTTCACTTCAGTAATGTATAAATAGTGTTTTAATGTTTTCTAAAAAAAAATCAAGATTGCATGTAGATATTTTATTGTAGTAGTTAATAACACATGTTTGGAATCACATAGATCTGGATTGAAATCCCAAGTCTGCTACCCATCGTACTAGCTGGCAGCACAGCTCTGGCCAAGACGCTTAGCCTTACTTCTCCAAGTGGGGCAGAATTCTAATGAGGTTTGATGCCTGGCACATAATAATTGTTCAGTAAATAATAGCTGTTAATACCATAGTGAATCTAACAAGTAAAAAGTCTTTGGGTGACCTTAGGTCATCATATATGGGATCAGGACTAATTCTATTTTATTTATTTATTTTTTTTGTATCGATGGTTACCACCCTGGTGTCTAGGAATGAAAACCTCCTTATCGGGTCATTTGAAGTTATTCAAAAATAAAAAGTCTAGAAATTATATAATGGTGAAGTTAAGTTTCCGTAGGTGCTTAAAGCTTAGTAAACTTTTAGTAATGTTATTAAGAAAAGTTTTTAGTGGCGTTAGGAATTGATCCAGGGCTCATGCCTGCCAGGTAAGTATTCTACCACTGAGCTATAACCCTAGCTCCTGAAAATTCAATTGGTAAAGTAGAAATTCGTGAGCGGATGACCAACAGATTTTTTTTCAATCCAGAGGTTGGAGGTTGAAACACTGAAAATATACACAAGTGAAACATATCTGAAGTTTTATATTTAAGCCAAGAAGCTAAATTTCACTATTATGGAATTTCACAAATAATTACTAAAATAAAAATTGACCAAAAATTACCTAATGCGAGGATACACAGGCCAAGGATTGTGTCTCTCGCTGACATAATTCCACTTAGGACTTGTTGGAGGGTGTCCACGTCATTTATCAAAACAGATGCAAACAGAGAATAGCACTCGGGTGTTTGAGGGATGCACCAGTTAAACAAGGGAAAAGACTTGCTGAAAATAAAAGACAGGATTGATGGCAAAATGTTCATTATTAACCTTTTAAAAAGATACTTAAAATTCTCAACAACTAAGAAAGTGTAAGATCTATAATAGTAAAAGGAACTTAGCAACTTGTTTGCAAAGTATACCATCAAAGCCGAGAAGCTGTGCTTAGCTATTGGCTGATGTTCTGTGTGAAAAAAATGATAATGGGAATCTAAACTTGAGAGACAATATTATAAAATAACAACTGTATATATTTAAGGTGAACAAAGTGATATTTTGATATAAATATATATATTGTGAAACGATTACTAAAGTCAAGCCAATTAACATAGCCGTTACTTCCCATAGCTACACAGTTAAATGAGGAGAACAAGTAAGATCTAGTCTTTCAGAACAAATTTCAAGTACACCACATTGCATTATCAACTCTAGTCACCATGCTAGATGTTCCACCTCTAGAACTTATGTATTCTACATCACTGAAATTTGTACCCTTCAGCCAACATCTTCCAATTCCCCAACCCTCGGCCCTTCCTGGGAACCACTGTTCTACAGTTAGTTTCCACGAGTTGGACATTTTTAGTTTCCACATACAAGTGAGATCAGTAGTATTTATGCTTCAGTGTCTGACTAACTTCACTTAACATAATGTTTCCAGATTCATCTATGTTGTTGTAAATGGCAGGATTTCTTTCTAAGGTCAGGTAATAGCTGTACACCACAGTTTTTATAGGGCACATTTTAACTTTCATGTCTTGGTCCTTCCTAGACAAACTACCATCTCCAACGTGAGAAGCCTCTAAAAATGAGATGCCAGACCTTACCGGGCAAAGCTCACCAAAAACAAGAAGGAGAAACAGATAACCTCCATGCTCAGACTGAGAATATAACAGGGCTGACGGTGGTTAAATGAACAGTTTGAAAAATAAATTCTAAATGCTGGAATAATTTTAGAGCTACAAAAAGCTATGAAGGTGGAACAGAGGTCCTGTGTGCCCTAGCTTGCTTTCCCTTAGTACTAACAGCTTACGTAGCCATAGGATGTTTGTGAAGATTGAGATGGAATGTTGATCCAGTGCCATGGACTAAGCGACAGCTTTTATGTGGGTTTCTTCCTTTTCCGCTGACATCCCTTCTCTATCCCTGGATCCAATTCAAGACACTATATTGGATTTAGTTGTCGTGTCTCTCCTTAGGTCAGTGACAGTTTCTTGGTTTTTCCTTGTTTCTCATGACCTTGAAATTTCTGCAGGATCATGGTCAGGTATTTTGTAAAGTGTGTCTCAATTTGTAGAATTTTTCTTGCGTTTCCTCACAATTTGACTGCATTTGTTGGGGCGGGGGGGGGGGGGTCCTAGAAAGATCGCCATATAGGTGAAGTGCTCTTTTCATCAAAGCCTACCTGGGAAAAACCAGCAATGGTTGTCACTGCTGAAATTAACCCTGATGACAGATCGGGTGGCATGGTTATGTTTTCCCGCTGTAAAGCTACTATTTTTCTCCTTCCACACTTCATTCTTTGGAAATGGGTCATGAAGTTTCAACCTCTTCCAAGGTGAGGAAAATTTATTTTTATTTGCATTTATTTATTTTTTTGAGACAGGGTCTCACTGTGTAGTCCAGACTGGTCCTGCGCTCACAACATAGCCCAGGTTGGCCTTGAACTCACGGCAGTCCTCCAGCCACAAGTGCTGAAGTCACAGACATGCACCACCACACATGGTTATGTGCTGGGGAATCAAACAGCACAAGTGCTGTGCTCTGCCTCTAGCCCCAAGGTAAAGAAAATTAAGCTCCAATTCCTGGAAGAGAATAATTTATATTATAGCTCAGCATGGACTCGGGAGTGTTTATTATCTTTAAAGTTATACCTAATATGATTATCTAATTGGCCCCTAACTAGGAGGCTTTTCAGATGGACCTTGTGTCTACTTGGCATGCATCATATTTTTGTTTTCTTGAATACTTCCTTACTTTCTGCCTCTACAAGATGACAGTAGGCTTAGCTGGTATTTTCCTCATCCAAATACCAGAATCACCATTTCTACAAAGATCATTTGGAGAATGGCAATTAGAAACCAAGATCTGGGGTTGGGTATTTTCATTGCTACCAACTTGTCAGTGATTTGAGGTCTTATGATCAATCCTCGTGTGCACAGTTACATTCCGATGTCCAGACAATGCCCTTATACTAATCTACTAACTCAAATCAAATGTTTATGTACAGTTGTCACTGCCTTTACATTTCTAGTGACAAGGGTATATTCCAAAGCTGTCTCAGACAGTTCCTCTTCTCCACCTCCTTTAGCAGGGTTGTGGTCTACTTGTAATATAGGTAGATTCATCTGCCACTGTCCAGCCTGAGATTTTCTGACACCTTGGCTGATTTTCTTTTTTGTTTGCATTCGGTCACTACTGTTCGCTTGCTGACAGGAGAAGAAAGAAGAGCGACTCTGGGGAGGATTTCTTGGTTCCTGTAGTTTGTTGTTATGCTTTTAGAACTATCATATGATTTCATGCCTGCCTCTCATGGGCAGGGGTGAAGGACACCTCCCAAAGTCAGATGAGGAAGAGTCCATGGAAAACTCAGCTCAGGAAACCACAGGAACTAAGGTCTCAGTACCATGGGGAATCTGAAAGGTGAGCAGTTTTGGCTACAGAAGAGGGCCACGATGGCAAAGTTAGTAGCCACCATGGTATTCCATAAGGCAGAGCACACGTGAGGGATTCCTTCCTGGGAAATACACACATAGCATGAGTTCCAGTGTCACATTCAGCTGTCTAAGATCATCACATGGAAGGCTGCAGGGACCAGAGCAAATGGAAGCTGGAGGTGCTGCATAAAATGTCAGCACAAAGGAGGATCTCCAAAGTGACTAGCCAAGGCAAAGATGCACTAGACTGCAGTAGTTCACCCTTGTCGGTGGGAGATACCATCCCCATCAGATGGCCAAAACAACCTCAGACAGTAATGAATCGTACCATCTATTTTTTTCTGTACACACATACCTATGATAAAATTTAATTTTAAATTAAGCACAATAAGAGATGAAGAACAACACTAATAAAATAGAACAATTAAAGCAATATACTGCAGTAAAAGATTTCATCATGCCATTTAGAATGGTATGCGATTTTAAAAGTCTTCTTTTTCCCCCCATAAAATTGCCTTGCTATTTCATTGAAAATCAATTGATTATGCATTTGTAGCTCCATTTCAAGGCTCTGTTTCTGGTCCACTTACATGACACTTCATCCTGTTCCAGCGTCACACTGTCTTTATCACTATCTATATAACTTGTGAAATTAGCCCTGTAACTTTGTTGTTTGTTAAGATTTGCCTTGTGGCTCTAGGCCTTTGGTTCTTCTATAGTTTTTGGAAATGAACTTGTCAATTTCTACTAAACTTACATTGGCAAGATTGTGCTAAGTCCACAGAACAATTAGAGAGGAGGGGACACCCTAACAATACTTAAACACCCAGTCTGGGAACAAGGTCTTCACTTACTTAAAGGTTCTGTAATTTACATAAACACTGCCTTAAAATTTTCAGTTGAGTCTAGATATTGCTTATCAAGTTCATTCCTAAATATTGTGATTGCTTTGATTATGAAGTAGATGGACTTAATACTATTTTCTAATTGTTTGCTGTTTGTAAATGGAAATACAACTTGACCTATACATTGTACCTGTGTTTACATTGCTTAGTAGTTACTTTTGTAGATTTCCTGGGTATGTGTGACCATTGGAGAGATAATGTCAACTTGAGGCAACCAGGAACCACGCCTGGATTAGGGTGTAGGAACCAAGCCTAGATTAGGCAATTAGGAACCAGCCTGGATTAGAGTGTGAGTGATCTGTGGGCCAGCGAATGAGGGAAGAACACCCACCTAACTGTGGGAGGTCTAACTGGGAACTCGAACTGTATAAAAAGAAGGAAGAAGAAAGACTGCTACAGCTTTTTCCTCCCGGGAGAGATGGAATTTGGATTCCTGTCTGTGATGTCATGAGGAGCTGCCTCCACCTCTGCCTCAGCCATGTACTTCCATTATTGCTGGCTGCCCCTGAGTGGACTGTGACCTTCTGAAACTGCGAGCTAAAATAAACATTTCCTCCCCTAAATTTGTGGATGTCAGGTATTGAGTCACAGCAACAAAAAAACTAAGATGTCTATGTAACCAGGTACTCATCTCTAATTAAAGATGGTTTTGCCTCTTCCTTCTCGCTTCTGGTCCTTACTTGATGAAGTTTCAGTACTTTTATCACAAAGTTGGATAGATAGCCTTGCCTATTAAAAAGCATTCAATGGTTTATCATTAAGAAATAACAGGAACTGTAGATTTCCCATAGATGTTCTTTATCGAATTGAGAAATTCCTCAGCCATTCCCAGTTTTCTAATCTCTTACTTTAAAAAAAAAGCTAAGTAGAGTTACATTAAATGCAATACCATAATTTATTCCAGCAATTGTGGCCCTCTGGGAGGCTGATAAGCATTCTTTTAAGAAGAGGCATTTAGGTTGTTCTTAATCTTTTGCTTTTAAAAACATGGCGGTGCATAACCCTGCACAAATGCCAGTTCACAGTGGTTCAAGTGAACCTTTAGATTAAATTTCTAGAAGCAGAACAGCTTGATTGAAAGCTCTGTACATTCAAAGCTGGTAGATACTGATGAATTGCCTTCCTTAGGACACTGGAGCACTGCATGAAAGTGGCTACTTCCCCAAAGTCTTGCCTGATACAGAGCATTGCCACTAGGTTCTGGAGGCTGATGTTTGGCTAGTTGAAAACACTAGAGACTTAGATGGAATGTCCACTGTCCAGAGTAAATTGTAGCATCTTCTAAGAAACATTGTGGTTTTTTGAAGCATTTGTTCTTGTTCTTATCCCTTTTTTATACTGAGATAATGGTTTTTTAAAAAGTTGATTTGTAAGACCTTTAGTAAGTTAGAGAAATTACAATATGAATTGCAATTATTTGCTTATTAACTTCGTTTCTAGTCTTTCCATTATGATGAATTGTTTTCAATGCAGTTAAATTTCTCCAATTTTATATTTTACAAGATTATAAGATTTAACTCATGGTTAGAAGCCTTCCCTATTCTCAGGTTATAAAAGAATTCTCTCCTGGTTTCTTCCAGTACTTTCTGGTTTCATTTTTATATGTGAAAATCCTTTAATTGATTTGCTATTCATCCACAGGCTGAAGGAATAGCTCAGTGGTAAAGTGCTTGTCTAGCAAGCTCAAGGCCCTGAGTTCAATTACCCAACAACATGTAAGCCAGGTGTGGTGGCACATACCTGTAATCCCAGCACTTGGGAGGCTGAGACAGGAGGACTGCCTGAGTTTGAGGCTAGCCGGAACTACAAGCAAGACCATGACCACGTCCCCCCTACCACCAAAAAGAAATTAATCCATAAAAGGCATGAAACCTAAAGCTGACATTTCCTTCTGAATGTTCAATACCATTTGCTGAATAGTTCATCTTTTATTATGGATCTGAGATGCCAGTTATATCATATATAAATTTCTACATATCTTTGGGACTAATACTGTTGTTTTTATTGCAGTTGCGATAAATTTAAGGGCCAACTTAAAGGGAAATGGCACCTTTGTTAATGTTGAATTACATTATCAAGAAGATAGTATACCTTTTCAACTGTTCAAGTTTCTTTCTTATCTCAAGAATACATTCAGGTTTTCTTTCTACATTTCTTGTATATTTTTGGTAGAGTTCTTATATGTTTTTGAGAAATTGATTTCTAGTCACTTTCATGGCTTTGCATGTTTCCCCCTCCCCACCCCACCCCAACCGTGGTAAAAGGAGAATTTAAAAATATATGACTGCACAGATTTCCATGCATGAATCTTGTTGCCTTTCACCTGAATGAGTTCTCCTATTGTTCAAAGGAGCTTTCCGGTTAACTCTCTTAGGCTTCCTATAATCGTACCATTTACAGAATCATAATTTAACCTTTTGCTTTTCAATTTTTAATCTTCTAATTTCTTTTTCCTTTCTGCTGCTAACGGACTCTTAACGTCACTAAATCCTGTTTGTGTTTATGTGTGGTGTTGATGATTATAACTAGGGCCTCTGTGCAAGCACTCTGCCACTGAGCTACACTGCTAAAGAGATATTTTGAAAGCAAATGGTTTCTGTACTTTCATTCAGTGTTTCTGAAAATTCAGACCAGACATTTTATTTATTTTTCCCCATATATAATTATCCTTAACTTTGTCAACAGGGTTTTGTGAATTATGGTGGTTTTCAGATATTGATTAACCTTGCAAATTGAAAAATCCATTTTAACTATGAGGGGTCAAAGAGAAGTATAATAAGCCCGGGCCACTTGTGTTGAGGGGCTGACTAGCTGCCCATTGAGTCATTAGCTTGGGCGGAAACACATCTTTAGGTCATAGCATGAGGTTACTTCTCCACTTCTACTCTTCTTTTTACTGATTTCTGCTTTTCTTCTTACCGCTAGCAAAGCCACTCAAACTTGCAGGAAGCAACCTAGAGAGCTGACTGTTCTTCCAAGTGACCCTGTGTACCGAATTCCTCTCAGTGTAGTACCCACCTGGGGGGGGGCCGGAACGAGAACCTGCTGGGGTAGAGGAACCTCAAGCCTTGAATGTTCTCAATACACAGGGAACTCAAAATACAGTATTACGCTGAATGCGAAAAGGAAAAAGATATGCTTCCTTGTTATCTTCTGCAGCACTTTTTCACTGCTCTTAAAATCTTATACCAAGGTACATAAACTTTCTTGATATTCGGCCATTGTACTAAAAGGGTATGTTATACCTCATATGATTGATAGAGGAAGAAAAAAAAACAATCAGTGCAGTCAAAAAGAGGTATTTAGAAAATGTTCTTTGGCCCGACAGCCACACTTCTCATGTTTTCTAGCTTTTAAATGTTGGCACTGCTCTTCTATGATAAATATGATAATTTCCATCTTAAACAAACACTCGCTTGTGTAGGAAAAGGAAACAGAGCCCTCCAGCCTATTTCTGTCTCCCTCACTCCGTCCAAGAAAGACCAGCCAACAACAGTTTTGTCTTCACTTGAAAAGTTAGGAGGAGAAAGGTCTGCATATGAGGGCGAAAAGGGCTAGGAACAGCTTGAGAAGTGGAACAGCCAGTGACCCAAGAACATGTTGTGTGGGACATTTTTCCTTTTCGGTCTGTTGTGGGCATAAGGAGGCCACTTGCCAGACAGTCTTACCTCGCCCTGACTGTTTATACTGGAAGGCAGAAGCAAATATTGCCTCTGCTTGGGTCTGAGTGCCAGGTTTTTCACTTGCTGTTTGTACGACCTTAACCTCTCTCTAACTCAATTCTTCTCATCAATAAAACAGGAATGAAAATAATATCTACAGCAGGACTGGCGAGGCTAAGTAAGATAGTACACGTCAAGAACTTAGAAAAGCACTTGGCAACTATCAAAAGCTCAATAAATATTCATGGTGAGCAAGATCAGTCTCATGACACAAGCTTCCATAGAATTACAATTATCCTCCTATTGACAATCATTCCCTTTCAATTCTATCTGTGGATACAGTTACATTCATGTTCCTAAAAAATCCTCTCCAAACATTAAATAATTTTCCTTCAACACACTAAAACATTCTGTTTTATTTTCTGGATTGAATTATGTTTCATTGAGACATGATCATAGTATCAGACAATAACCAGAACTTTATAAATATTATAAAAACACAGACTGAGTATTCACCTCTCCAAATAACTTTTTTCAATTACCTATGACACAAGTATTCATTTTAGAGAAGAATGCCACCAGGAAGGCTAGCTTTACTCTTTCTCCTATGTAGTCAGAATCTACCTAAAGAAGTTTCGTTTGAGTACCTGCAAGATTATCATTTTTCAAGCTGTACTTGCAACCAGTTATAAGATTATGAAATAAATTATTTTTAAGTGTATAGAACAGAAACTATTTTTTGTTGGTTTGTTTTTGAGACAGGGCCCACTCTGTAGCCCAGCTCGTCCTGAAATCACTATGGAGCCCAGGCTGCCCGTAGACTCAGGACAATCTTCTTGCCTCAACCTCTCAAGTGCTGAGATTTCAGGTGTGTGTCACGCCCAGTTTATGTGGTGCTGGAGAATCTAACTCAGGTACTTAGAGTTTGCTAGGCAAGTGCTTTAACCACTGAGCCATTCCTCCAGCTCCCCAGAACAGTAACTTTTAATGTGAATCATATGTAGCAAGGGGAAGGTTTGCTGGGTAACATTTATCTTTCTGTGTTATGAACCTAAGTAAATCGGTATCCTTGGCTATGATAGTAAACTTCTTATACGGTAAAGTTTGATAAAGCTCCCTAGATGATTAGGTATAGTACCTTGTTTTATTTAAATTATTACTATTTCTCAGGTATTTTGCACAGAATTCTTATTTATGGCAAACAGAGTTTTCAAAAGAATGAAAATGGAAAATTGATGTGAGACCTCCTTTAGGACATCTCTACACCCTAGTGGCAACAATGAATGGTAACAATGCACAGGCGGGCTCATCACCCCAGCCACCAGGGCTGCAGCATTACAACTTTATAAATATTTATGAGGTGGCTATGTTGTGCGTTATGCTAATTGACAGGGAGGAGTAACACCACCACAGGAGTTCACCCAGTATGGTTTTGATAAAGATCCTGCGCCTTCTGTGTTACTGAGAAGAAAGGCGCAAGATTAATTTGACCTTGCCCTCCCATGCGCTTTTTTTTTTTTTTTTTTACTTTGTTTTGTTTGGCAGGATTAGGGACCGAACCCAGGGGCGTTCTGCCACCGAGCAAAACAAGATGATACAGCTGCATTGTGAAAAAGATCTAAAGACAAATGAACACACATCAACCACATTATAAAACCACTCACTTGGTAATAACTCTATATTACTTTTTGCAAGCTCTCGCGTTTTTATTACATGAATATCGCTTGTGGAGTTTTCTCTTTAGCTAGCCTAGTTACTGATCCACTGTCCATTATAGTACTGTAAACAGTTCAAGGACTCCTTGTTTGTCCCTGGCTTCCTAAAATTTGCAGGGTCCCTCCAGACAGGGAGTCTGCATACAATCTGCTTTTGATTTACCACTATGTCTACAAGAGTAATTGATCTGCACAAACACCCAATACTTTTGTTGCCATCAAAAGAAAAAAGTGTGGAAGACTTTACCTTGGAGGAACTGGTAGCCTGGGGCACAATGCTTCCGCATTTGGACTCTGGGTATAGTTCAAGGAATTCAAACTATAGACACACAGGAAAGACCCTGGAAGAGAAGACACACAGACTATACTCTTTCCATTATTGTATGCATCTTCCTAGAGCAGACTATAAGGAAACCGTAGTGATTTCACCAACCTAGAGAGAGGACAGAAGACATTATCTGGACTTAGAAAACAGGTGACCTAATAAACACACACACACACACACACACACACACACACACACACACACACACACACGTACACAAACTGGGGTTGATTGAGTAAGGGCTTCTCTGCTTTCTTTCCAAGACTCCCAATTCAAAACTAAAAGTTACAGGATTGGCACTAAAATGATTTGAGTTTAGATTTATTGCAGGAGCTTGATATTTTAAACCCAGTTTTACAAAAATTATTTTAGAAATTTGGTCCATTTCTCATAAATTTTGGAGGGAGTTGTCTCAAATTTCTTTTACTTTCTTTTGTTTAATCTTTATGACATCAATCCAAACAATGGGCCCAGGTACTTTATTTTACAAATTCCTGAAGTACAATGTAGAACTGTCCTCTGAACCAGTGAAAACTCCAGCTGGCCCGAACAATCTTATCCAAGAATGAACTCCCGGGCAATTCAACTCGAAGCCTTTGGGCCCTTTGAGTCTGTTGTGCCCTCCATGCCCTCCACGGAAGATCATATTGCTACCAAAAGTAAGGAGTACGTTGCAGGCAGACCCAAACAAAACTGAACACGCTCATAAGAAAATGTTCATGGTCTTTTCCACACACGAAGAGGCAGCTTCAAGGAAGTCTACTTGTAGCTGTCCAGAGAAATCAGGGTCATGGCAAGTTAATCATCTAGGTCCCCAAGGTTTACTCCTCCAAGGGTGCTTATGGGGACAGTGAGCTGGGCCCCTGATGCCTACCATTGGTGTCTGCAAAGAGCTGGATGTCTTCTAGTGTGTCAAGCTGCTCTTCAGGACAGCTGGATACACAGAGGGCAGTGAAACCAAGCCGCTTATCTTTGATTTCTGGGTTGCAGGAATTCATGATGAACATGTGTCTAAGGAGATGCATGAAACAGAAGCCTATCTTAGGGCATCATTGCCTCTCAATGGGTGTAATTATGGGCTTTGAAAACAATGTAGAAAGTGCTACCAACTGTAGGAATTACAAAGGCAAACCTCTCAAACAAAATGCCGTAGTATCGCTGAACATTTGTTATGCCAACAAGAGGTCATTAACGGAGTTGCACAGCATGTACACTATACTCAAATATTATTAAAATTTCTTGCTCCAGATTTTGCATTTCCAGGGGCATAATACTGCCCATGCACCAGTTAAAAATCTTATGAATTGACGTTTCCCTCTGCTACAAAAATGACCCAATGGAATCCTTGCAAAGCATATTTGGACCCGAGAATGTTCAAATATATATATATTTCAGAAAAATAGTGGACAAGTGGAACAGAGAGGGCTGAGGCTGGAAATCGGGGGTAGTTTAAGAGCTAGGACGTGGTGGCAGCCTTTTCTGCAGCTGCCCAGCAGCTGGGTAAGTGGGGGCACAAGCATAAAATTGGTTGTTGCCGTTAACATGCCCTAAGCTGGTGGTGGCAGCTTTCTGATCCTTGCACAACATTTATGCAGCTGCTGAAACCATGAATGTCACAGGAAGAGCCCCAAGAAGCCACTTTTCTGCTCACCAGTGATGTGGGAAATGGAGGCAGTGCCAGGGGATGGGGGAACGGATTTCCTCAGCATGTAGTGAATATATACTTCATTTAACTTTTAAAAGATTTCAGAAATTGTATTAAAATACATAAATTTTGCCATCTTAAATATTTTAAGTATCTAGGTCAGTGGCATTAAGTCCATTCACAGGACTGCGCTGCCATTACTCCCACCTACCCACAGACCTCTTCCCATCTGGCAAAACTGAAATTCTGTTCCCAGTAAACAGCAACTCTTGATTCTCCCCTCTCTTCCCATCCCAACAATCACCATTTTCTTTTCTGTTTAAGAGCTGATAACTTTAGACACTTCATATATGTAGAATCACTACTTAGCATTTGTCTTTTTTTGTGATTCTGGCACATTCTGGAGAATAATGGTAGCACTTCAATGTTTATTCTGCTTTAGCTCGGGCCGTATCTCAGTGGATCTTATGACAACCTTGTGAGGCAGATATAACGATCAGTTTTTCAGTGGTGAACATTGGCCTCATAGAGATGACACGTTTTGCAGAAAGGCTGTGGGGCAGATGCAGAATCTGAACCGAGGCTGACTGACCCTAAAAGAGCACCCTTCCTACCACATCACCACACACACCCTCTCCTTTTTTGTTTACCAGATAAGCTGACAGAGTTTTGGCTAGGAAAACACTTTTCCTAGCCAAAACGACTAAAGTTATACACACTTTTGAAATACAGCGCCTCTTAGGTTGGGGACTTCACACAGACACTCACGTTTTTAGAGTCATGTCCTGTCCTGACAGAGGGGCCCCTGCCACCGGCGAGTTCCTCTTTCCACACACGTTGCCAAAGCTGTCATAGCCAAAGACAAGTCTTCCTGTAGCTCCGGCCACCACCGAGTAGCCCATGACGAACATCTAGCAAAAGCCAGGGGTACATGAGGGCCTGGCCTCAGGGCGGGAAGCACAGTCCCAGGTAAGTCTCCGAGCTCTGTACCAGTTCCCTCCCACATCAATAATGCTCGTGTCAGCAGGTTAGGTAGGGAGAACATTCCAAAGCACACAGATTCCTCACCACGTTCTTCCCTCTTGTTCTTCTCTTACTTGCCTTTTCAAGAATTTGTCATTTAAAAAATTTTGGGCAAGCATTACTGAGACAATTCAAAAATTTTTGAGATTTTTGGCCTATCTAAATGCATTAAGTCTCTGCTTATTATTTCCCCAAATTTTCTTTCTTTTCTTTCTTTGATAATTTTTTTGGTTTACTTTTAGAGAATTCTGTAGCAGCTGCCGTTAATATATATCAACACAGGGCTCACAACTCTGAAAATAATGCTTTGAAAATAATTGCTTGAAAGTCACAGAATAAAAAACTCAAAATAAAAATTTCATAAGTTTGGTTGGACAAGAACATCTTGAAAACCAACAGTCACTTTTACCTAAATTTACAGTGAATCTTGGAATATTTGGCATTTCAGTTTAAACAGCAACTATGCGTTGACAAGCCCTCTGCTAAGATTGAACATATTTCTTTCCATAACACAGATTCAGTGTTGAAAGTGTTCCCATCTACAAAACACAGACTACTATTGACTATTTGATACTTACAAGCTCCCTCTAGGACAGAGGTTACACTATACCATTCAATAACACATAGTATGAATATATGTCACAGAGGTCCAGTGTCTCAAAGCCAAATATATTTCAGATCTTAAGCACTCGCTACTGATTTGGGCATGAACACAAGAAATACCCTTCAGGCATCCAGTGTGTGTTGGAGACTCTACTGGGGAGGATACACAAAGGTGATCAAAACCTAGTTCACACCCTCAAGCAACTCAGCCTGGAAGACAGCAGGGCTTACCAATTGTAGACCTTGTAGGGAAGAAGGGTCCCTGGCCAGGTTCCTCTTTGTTCTAGAGGACCGGATTTTAGAACAAGCTGGTTACTTTTGCTAGAGTTTAGGGTTAAAAGCTGTGGATGTGGTGTGACTATGCCCACATGGCCAGCGCAGCAAGCCGACCAGCTTTGTCAAATCTGCCTCTTCTTCTTTCAACTTGGGGAGTGGTCAGTAGGGTCCTGATTGTGCTTGGACTTGGGGGGAAGGAAAAGGATCTTCCGCTTCTGCCCAGCTTACCAGAGATTGACTACGAAATGACGTTGCCCATATGCCGTCATCTGGTGTGCTGCTACCTCCCTTGGGAAGCATATGGGGCAGAATGGAAATGTTTTTAAAGGGAGGAAGGGGTGGAATTTGTTTTTTTTTTTTTTTGAGTCCTGGCCATAATACTGCTAGTACTTTACACTATCCTTGTTCTAATTTCAAACACGAACATGCATGAGAAGCAAGACAGGAGGTATGCACATTGGTGTAGTCCCCACCACAGAGGTCACACTGTCAACCAGTCCTGGTACATCATGGACACAGAGTCTTGGGAGAAGAATAGGAAAGGAGAAGATATAGAAGACAGTAGAGAGGTAAATTGAGGTAGAGATGTTTCACAGCTTGAGTTTTGCTTCCTGTTCTGTGCATTTTATGCAAATATAGACACTGGCTGGTGCTCTACTGGCAGGAGGTCATTCCTGGTTGTGATTCTAGCACCTTCTCTAAGCATCCTTTGTCCATCCCTAACTCAGGGTAGCACCATCAAGTAACTAATCCTGTCCGGCGTGTCACCAGCCAGGATGTTCATCACGAGATCCAGACGTAGAAAAGCAAAGGCAGAAAACCCCCCACTCCTCATCCTTTTTAAAGTACCCATGTGTGTGGTTAAAGATGTTGCAGGTGACACAGAAAAACCAGGCAGCTAAGAAAGGACACTCACTAAAACTGAATACGGCAAAGAGATTTTGGGTACACTGAAGTCTTCAGCTTTACTTCGCAAATGAAATGTCTTTTTAAAGCAGCCTTCAACTCTGTGTAATGTCTCAGTTGGTCCATAATTTTTTGGGCTCTAATGTCTTCCTTCCAGCTTTTTACCAGCCGAGTTTGGTAGTGATGTAGGAGATTTGAACCATAGTGGGATTAAGCAGAAGGTCATTAAATAACTAGCAGCCCAAGGTCAAAGTTGCCAGGCACAAGGCAGGACAGCTGCTTCCTGAATTTACCCACTAGCAGACCCAGATAAAAACACCAACCATCTGTGGCGAAGGTCACGGGAAGGTGTTGTAAGTCACTACCTCTTGCAGTTCCTTGAGGAGATTCCAAGGGCCACATTATAAGCCATGATGACAGAAAATTGGTATGGGTTTCAGGCCCAGCCTTCCACTGTACCTGTAACCAATTCTACCTATGTGAAACCAGTCAGGAAAGTCAACAAGTGAACAAAAGTCTTTCTTACTTGTACAGAGAGCAAACACAATGTTTCAGGGACCATTCAAATGGAATTCTTTTCAACAAAGGTAATGACTATCTGGAAGTTATTATAGGGCTTTGTAAATTAATCATTTACCATGCAGCAAATACCTTGGGTGGTTTTTTGTTTTGTTTTGTTTTTTAACAAATGAGGCTTTTGAGAAAGTGGAGTGACTTTTCCTGCTATACCTACATCTCTACAGCAGGACGATACCAAGATTCATTTCCCGCGAGACTAACATGGCCCACTGGATGAGATCTACCAGGGATCATATATACCCGGAAGCCAGAACGGAAACAATCCTTCAATCCTTACTTGGTTACCTAACAGGTTCGTATCAATCTGCTAACTGCATGGGACCATGAGTGTGTGCAGATCTCAGCTAAAGTAATAGCAATTCATTTTTGGGCTTTCCCTGGATTTTTCCTTTGTTACAGGTCGGGAAAAGCACGAGGAATATTTGAGTGAGCGACGTGGCTGGAAAGGAACTTCCACTCAGAGAGCCCGGAAAAGAAGCGAATCTGCACGGGCCTTACAAAGTAACAGTGCCACTGCGATCTGTGATTTACATTTCCTGATGCGGTCACCCACTGGACCTGGCGCGCAGACAGATGGCAGCCTCTCCAGGGAACTTAGGAGGCGGGTAAATGCCCAACAAGAGCCACCAAGGGCTAGCTCCCGCTTACTCTGGGTTGACGGCAGAAGTCTCTCCCTGAGGCGCAGCTGTCCGCCACTTACCTTTGAGGGAGCTTGTCTTTGCCTCTTCCCTGCCCAGCCGTCACACTTACCAAACCAGTCCAGAAGAGAAAGAACAGGAATACCCATGCCTTATCTGTGCATTTCCTGTAAATCTGGGGTCTCCACTCTCTGGGCCGTGGCGTTTTCTCTGTAGTAACCTTACACCCCCCAAAAAAGAGGAGATAAGGAAAAGAAACCGTCACACAGGTGGACCCGCGCCAACCTAACCCTACTTGAAGATTGCTCAAAATAGCCAATCTGTTCTCTCTCTCAAGCGTGGTCACCTGAAGCCTCTGTAACTCCTGTTAGGTGTTCCTGGCGGTTTTAAGTGTGTGCCAGCGGCCACCTGGAGGTGGCATCTCCCCTCGTCCCCCCATTGCACCCCGCGGACAGCGTTTCCCTCCCCTCTGCCCCAGCGCCGCAGTGGGGTTCACGGTCTTCGCGATCGCAGGTCCCCAGAGGGCGGCGCCGCCCAGGTGGTCCCTTACCCCAGAGGGCGGGGAGGCGGAAGCGACGGCAGGCAGGTGCCCGCCCGGCCTGGAACGCGCGGGCTGCCGGCACTTACCTGGCACTCGGCGCCCTGGCACTGCATGGCGCGCTGGGCGGCGGGCCGGGGGCTGGGGATCTGCGGGGACGGAGGGGCCCCTCAGCCGCGCGCACCGCCGGACGCCGCCGCCGCCGGGGACCTGGGGCGGGCGCCCGGAGGCCCGGGCGGGGCGCAGCGACGCCCAGCGGCCGCCGCGTCCCCAGGCCCGCCCTTTCTCCGCGCTGGCCTCCGGCCGGCCGTTCCCAAGTCAGCCCTCGCGGCAAGGAGCCCGTCGCCGGCCCCCGCCCCCGCCCCACTCAGCGTGGGCAGCGCGGACGGCGGGGGGGCGCGGGAAGGGGCGCCACCCCGGCCACCCGGCGGCCGCGCCGCAGGCGCCACCCAGCGAGCACGCAGGTCCGCGTGCGGCTCCGGAGGGAGCGGGTCGGCTCGGGGTTGGACACACTAGGGGCTGGCAGAGGCCGGAGCGGACCCCAGCTCGGGAGGCGACCGCTTCCCGCGGCCGCTCGGCGAGCCCGCGCTGGTCTCCTGCCCAGTGTCTGGCTCTCCAAGGTGGGGGACCTGGCTCTCTCACAGTGGGGGGCGGGGGGGGTTTCCAAGGATTAAAACTAGAATAAACCCCCGGGGCCCGAGGGCTGCCTTAATCCGGGCGGGCGGGCGCGGGGATGACAGCACCTGCCTTCCGGAGTCGCCCTCCAATCGCCTGGTCAGGCTTCCTGCCTGCCGTCCTACCTGGAAGCCCTGAAAGGGGGGTGTGTGTTCTGCGGGCTCTATCAGATGGGCACAGAAGGACTGCTGGCGTAAGGAATTAACCAAAGCAGCTGCAGGTGGCCTTCTCTCGGGTCCCCTTCCCGAGTCTTACGTCCGCGCTTGTCCTCTACCCTTCAGCGCTGCGGATTACTGGCTCCTTTCAGTGTTGCTTCTCTTGGGGGACCACCGGGGAAACCCTGGAAAGTGAAGTGATGGGACCGCGGGTTTCTGGGGCCGGAGACTTCTGGGCCCACTGCCATCCTCCGACTCCAAACTCACTGGGCCTTTCTGGATGCAAGTTTATGGGACAGAGTGGTGGAAACTCCAGGGGAACATGAATTCACAGGACAAATAGATACAAGTATGAAAGACCACTGTTGAATAACGTTATCTCTTCTGAAATAGAATTATTAGAGCAGGCGGATTAAGAATTTTTTGCTTGTTTTGTTTTGAGATGGAGTCTTGCTAAATTGCCCAGGCTAGTCTCAAACTTGCAAGCCTCCTGCCTCAGCCTCCCGAGTAGCTGGGACAGCAGTGGGGTTACCTAGCTTACCTGGCTTATAGTTTTAAATACATTGACAAATACGTTTGTGGAGATGAAGGTTGATAGTAGCAATAGGAGGCAGGAAAAATATCATGAAGCTAGAACAGAGATAGCAGACAGAAGAATATAATGATTAGAATGAATATTTATCAGTATGATTTGGCATAAGTAGTAAAAATCGATGCAGCCGGATATGAATTATTAACAGGTAAAGCAGTTTCAGCACCTCCCACAGGCAGCGGGGAAAGTAAAAATAAATAAGCATGTCAGTCGATTTCTACTGCTGTGACAAAAATACGTGTGGTACACAACTTAACGGAGGAAGAACTTATTTGGCTCACAACTCCAGAGGTCACAGTCTGCAGTCAGTTGTCCTGTCGCTTTTCGGCTTGGGCAAAGCAGAAACATTGTGATGGAAAGGCGTGGCAGGGCAAAGCTGTCCACCAAATGATAGCCAGAGCAGAGAGGGAGGAAGAGGGCCACGGAGGGAGGGAGCAGGGACCAGGCCTGGCACCCAAGGTCTTACCCCCTTATCTCTTTCCTTTGACTAGACTCCGCCTCCTGTTTCCATCACTTCCCAATAGCGCTATTAAATTACGATCTCAGCAGTGGTTCAGCCCGCTGTGAGGCTGAAGCTCTGCGATCCTTGTGCTTCCCCAGAGCCCCACCTCTGCACTGTGCGAACAAGCCTTCCACACAGTAAGCCTTGCAGGGGGCGTTTTAGATCTGAACTATAAGCTCATTAAAATTTCTAACAAATTGAGGTTGGAACAACAACAAAAGAAAGAACAGAAAAGTGGCGAGGACATAATAGACGTCACTTCCAAAGTTGAAAGAAGAAAGAGAAGTGCGTGAAATGTTTCTCGCCAGGTGGGGCATGCTGTGGCCCCGGCTACCACCACGGAAGGACTGGAGGCCAGCTTGGGCAGAGTCGAGAGTCCTGGTCTCAAGCTGAAGAGTTAAAGGGACTAGAAAAGTAGCTTGCTCCTAGAACATCCGTCTAGTATGAATGAGCCCTGACTTCAGTTCCTGGTACTGCAAAATTAGTAAATAGTGCCTATTTCAAGCAATATATAACAATTAACAATGATAATTTCAAATGTATAATTTTATATTAATCCAGATCATCTAAGGATTTAGTAAAGTGTGAAGATTGTAGCGATTTAATGAAAGTATTTATATGAAAAAATCAGTTGGATGACCTTCTTTGTGGGCATTATCAAAAAGAGAAACTCAGAATGATACAATAAATACAGCGAGGGTGTCAAAATATAGAAGCCACATTTACTGTTGTTGTTTTCAAAGGGCTAAGAATTTATTCATAGTTTTAAGGAAAACAAGAAAGGTCTAGGGTTGTAGCTCAGTGGCAGAGTGCTTGCCTAGTATGCACAAGGTCCAGGGTTCTTTCCCTAGTCCTGGAAGAAGGAGTGACAACAAAAATCGAGGAACTAACCAGATGTCCAGGACAGGTTGAATGGTTTATGAACGGTGATCTACTCACACAGCAAATGCTAGTCAGCATTAGGAGAAAACCAGCTTCCCACATATGCAGCAACGTGGATGTGGATCTCAAAGGCATCAAGTAGCTGAGTGTGGTTATGCATGTCTATGATCCCAGCACTCTGAAAGGCTGAGGCAGGACGATCACATGTTTAAGTCTAGCTTAGGTAACTTAGTAAGATTCTGCTAAGAAAGAAAGAAAGAGAAAAGACCTAGATACTGAAATGAAAAAGCTGAACCTCCTGGAAAATAAAATAGGCAAAGCCCTTGGAGACATTGATGTAGGGAAGGACTTTCTCAGCAGAACACCTACTGCACAGGAGTAACACTGAGTTAAAATTTGGAATCATATCAAATTAAAAAGCTTCTGCACAGCAAAGGAAACAAGAGAACCACTAGAATGTGATTATTTTTCTTTTGCGAGCTACTCCTTGGATGGAGGGCTATTTATATAAAGAACTGAAAAAAATGAGATTCTCCCAAATAAAAGACACAATTTTAAAAAGTCAATGGAAAAGACCAGTTCTCAGAGGAAGCACAAATAGTCAATTGGTCAGTGAAAAACGACGGTCAGCACCTTTCATTATTAGAGAGATGCTAATCAAAATAGCACCAAGGTTCTATTTTACTCCAATAAGAATGGCTTCTATCAAAGAATCAAAAAAAAAAAAAAAAAACCCACAAGTGTTACAAGGTTGTGGAGAAAAAAGAACGCTTTCACATACTCAGCGAGACTATAAACTGGTAGATCCATTATGGAAATCAGTAAGGAGATTCCTCATTCGACACAACTATTCCTCCTCAGGTATCTTTCCATAGGAGTTGAAGCCGTCACGCAACAATGAGGCATGCATAGCCACGTTTATAGCGGCACAAACTGTAATAACTGGACCTTGGACGCAGCTGGTATTTCCATCTAGGACAACAAAGATGTAGAATATACACACAATAGAGTACTAGTCCACCATAAAGAAAGATAAACGAGGTATTTCTGGAAAAACAGATCACCTCAAGACAGCTACGCTTAATGAAATGAGTTAGATATGGAAGGTGAAATATCACATGGTTTCTTTAATATGAGAAAGTCAAGTATGTGTAAGTAAAAAAAAAAAAACAAAGAATGAGAATAGGAAACAGAGAAGTAGATTTTGTGGGGAGGGCAAAGGGATGAGAGAGTGAAGCAGGAAATAGAGGGAAAGAAGTAAAAATGACCAAGATAGGATGTGTGTGTGCACCAATTACTCAAGTTGACATGTTAATAAAAAATAATTTTTGGAAAAAAGCACTTATGCTTTACCTTAGCCATATGAGTTTTACTATACATATGTATTTTATATTTTGATTTATCTGTATTTGTAGTTTGGAAGACGGTCTTTCAGGATTGCTATTAATGTCAATATTTAAATTTTGTAACTATTTTATGTTTTCATTAACAATGTCAAAATGGAGTTATATTTGTTCATGTTTTATATGAAAAAATGTGTGAAGGATTTATCTTAGCACCTTCAGTTTTTCCTTTTCTTCTTTATACCAATACAATCTGAGAATATAAAAGCAGTATTGGTGTAAGTCATATGTTTTCACTTTTAATTGTTGCTAAAATGTGTGTTGTATTTAAAATACATCTTATAATATATTGATGGTAAATATAAAGTTGCCAATAACTATTATTCTTCAATTCATATATAAATTATATGGCACACACTTGTTTTTGTAATAAATATTTTATTTAAAAATAGAAAATGCCTAAAATTATAAGTGTATTTAAAGAAATGGGGAATATTTTGAGTTGAGTTAATAGCAATGTGTCTTTTAATAAAACTTAAATATTTACATTCACCATACTTTTGTTCATCTCTTGAACATAGGCCTATCAGTTGAACCAAAAAGTTAAAAATTAAGGAGTTAAGTGGCCTGCCCCAGAGGTAACAAAATACTCAAGGAAACAAAAAAAGAAAGGTAAAAAAAAAAGAGAGGCATGGGCAGAGATTAGTGAAATAGAGAAAATGAAAACAAGTTGAATAAGACCAAACTTCGGCAGGACTGATCAAAAAGAGAATGCTCAAAAACAAATCGTGACCGAAAATGATTGAGATCATCAAAGACATCAGAACAATCTCTAAGTACTGTGAGCACTCGCATAGGCTACCTAGGTAAGATGGGTCAAGTGCCTACAACTAACAACCTCAAGAAATGAGAAGCATTAGACCCTCCTGGGAAATATTAAGTCAATTGAAATAACAGGCAAATCTTTCTTCTCTCCTAACCCCACCTTAACTCAGGTCTACAGCGCTGCAAGAACGTGGATTTTTAAAGAACTGGGTAATTCCTATAAATTGCAAGTTGCTTCAGAAATAGAAAAGAGGCAAAGTCTGTCCAGATAATTTTATGAGGCTAGGATCAAAGTCATTGTTAATCCAAATAAGGGTTATAACCAAAAAAAGCTATTTTCCTTGTGAATTAAAATGTGATTCAAGTGTATTTACTGTTTTAGAAATTTCCTAAACAAACTACTGGGGCAACAGACTGAGTAACTAGCCTGAGTAACTACTCAGCTAACAAGTGAGTAAGTAGATGTCATCGAGTAACGTCTCCTCCTAAGAGCCATAAAATAGTCCAGCCATTATCACAATACCCTCAAGACTCACTTGAGCCCTCCTCTCACGGTTGCCACCAATTCTCAGCTATTATAACATGTAACAAAAGTCGACCCTATTGAATCCATAGGAAAACCTACCCTATGTCAGACTGACTCTAAAACCTTATTAATATCCTGTCCTTGCAATGCACCAAATATGTTTATACTCAAGTTCATCATACTAAATGAAAATAAATCCTCATTAATTGTCTCTAGAAAATTCTAGGGGCCAACTCATTATTTTAAAGACTATTGAAAGAAGCAAGCCTATCTCTTGCCTGTTTTACATGAATGATACGGGAGGATTCTCACAAATTTGAAGGAAGGATTCGCTTTATAAACACCTTTTGGTGTATAGTTGCAGGAGAATGACAGAATGAGGACATCAGTTTTCCAAATATCACAAAAGAGGGACAGCCACACATCAGTCTCTTCAGAGGAAGGAGCACTGCCCGGGAAGCTGTCGTGCCTGAAGGGTCCAGTGGACTCTTACTACCCATTTATAAGGAATGCAAGGAAAGCGGATGAAGTCAACTGACATCACAGAGATGCCACCAGCAAAGTCTAAAAAGAAAAAGCCCTGATTTTAACCTCGTGTTTTAATAACAACAACAGGATCATGACACAAAAAGTGTGATGGGGACTTATGGCTTAAAAGACACACGCGAGATCTCTTAACTAATTACAATGCATGGATGCTCTTTAGATCCAGATTAAACCAACCGGAAGCCAAACATTAAAGAAAAAAAACACCTTTTAGGGGATAATTTAGGAAATGTGAGCTCTGATTGGATGTTCTGAGATTAAGTACTAGATAATTTGAAAGTTTGATGGCGGCATTGGGTTCCATTTAAAAGAAGGGAGTTCTTATCTTTTATATTTATGTACCAAATATTTATAAAATAATATACTTTCTGGAGTTTGCTTTTAAAAAGTTGAGGGCAAAGGAAGTGGGTGAATGTACAGGGGAAGGAGGACTGACCGCCACTGTGAAAGCTCACTACAAGGAAGATATGCACAGGGCTCATGTGACTATTTTCTGTACTTTAACATGTTTGAGACCTTATGCATTTACACACATGTGCATACTCATGCACGTGCGTGTCCACACACACACAAAAATAATCAGTCGCCTCCCCACTCCTCCCTAGGAAGTAGTGCATGCTCTAATGCTTCCTCACGCATAGATCTGCCCCTGAACAGCCTGCCCTTGTATCTTTTTTATTCAACCCTAGCCCAGTCCTACCCTGAGCCCCCAACTTGAGCCCTGGGGCTTGATGTCCTCCGTTCCTCGCTGAGGGAAGACCTGTTGCCGGGCCTTAGGATTATGTGCATCAACACCTATGGTGCTGGAGACTTGAATCTTTTTGTGTGCCTTGAGGACCATTAGATCTGCAGATGCTCCTTGAAGAAAATGTCCCATGGGTGGATATGTTTTTGAAGTATTGTCCCATATTTCCCTTAGCGCGTAACAGTACTCAGTAACATGTTAGAGATTTGGCCACAGCAGGTACCTCTGTGTGTGTGTGCATGTGCACAGGTGTAGATGTATGTTTAACAACTCTCAACGATAGTAAACGTCATTTTGGAGAGTGCTGGTTGGAGGCCATGGCCAATATAATTTGCTCTGAAACAGGCAGAGTCTTAGAGTGGATAGAAAGGTTTCCAACGTCTTGGAAAGACTCCTTTCCCCCTGTCTACCTAAACCCCTTCCCCTTGATATCTGAAATCTCTTGAATAGACTTAAAAACCTCTTAGAACCTTTCAGCCCATATTGAAGAGAAATTTAAAATACAAATGGCCCTTGGTGAGGGCACTCGAGTAATAAATCCATACTAAGACATGTGTGATGGATACCAGATTCTTTTCTTATCATGGGTCTTTGCTGAAGAAACTTAGGCCTCAAGTCCACCAGGGCTTTTGGAGGTTGAGCAGTGGTATGAGAGGCCAGACCAAGCCCACGAGTCAGAGCACAGCTTCTAACTTCTCAGGCCCTGCTTTTACTCAGTTCAATATATTTGATGACTGGCAGAGCTCATTTGTTTCATCTACACTTGCATTTGATACAGATTGCTAAGACACTTTGGTTTCTTGCCAAATATCTCATACAAACCTTATAGTTTTGTTTTGAGGTACTATGGATTGAATCTAGGGGTGCCCTGTCATTGAAGTATATTCCCAACCCTATTATTATTCTTTCATTATCATTATTTTAAGGCAGAGTCTTGCTAAATTGCCCAGGCTGGCTTTGAACTTGGCAATCCTCCTGCCTCAGTAGCTAATATTACAGGCATTCACCACTATGCAGGTATTAATTTTATAACTTTCTAATGGATGCAAGAATAAATTTTTAAAGGAAAGAATAAATTTTATATTTTAAAGTTTTATTGGCTCCGATTACTTTTTCTCCCTTCTCATTTAACAAGTAACCTCACTGTTCAGGCTAAATTCAGTGTTGTAAAAACAGAATATCCACTACTAATCACGAACACAAATGCGCTTTAATTTAAAATTCTTACATACCAATTTCTAGAAGACGAACTTTATCTTCCCTGCTAGACCCCTGGGCAGCGAAATCACCAGCTGGGCTAGTGTAGTTGACACTTCTTTACAGCAGATGGCACTGTAAGCCAGTGGTGGTGGCTAACCACACACGAATTGGTTGCTTGTTTGGTTTGGTTTGGTTTACTGATTCCAACATCCTGTGTCTATTTTTTTTTTTTTTGCAATTTATTTATTTAATTATTGCATTTTCATATTTCCAAAGTTGGGAGGCATCTTATATCCTGCCCATGTGTTTCCTTCGTTGTTTTCTGCTTCCCAAAGCTAGAAATCGATGGGAAGGGAATCCTGGGAAAGGGCTGGATGGGAGGCGGGAAAGCAATTGAGACGAGATGTGTCTCTGCATCCATCCCACAAGATAAATGTAACCATTATGTGGTACAAGCATAAACATATACTAATAAAAGTAATAATTATGGAGAAAATAAATTGATGTTGCATCTTGTTATGTCTTAAAATTTGTTTCAGAATGGAGGATATTCAATATGCTACGAACCTCAGCACTATCTGGAATGTGCTGGTTTCTTGTATAGTGCACTTATAAGCACTTAACACAAGTTCTTACTGAGCACTTATAAATGATGCGTTATGGTGTTGACCAGGAATCACTGATGCTCTGGGTCAGGCTGACCCTGGGGTTAGAGCCAAGCTGCAGCACTCACCAGCTAGGTGATCTCCGGCAAATTAACCCTCTACCAGCTTCCCCATGTTTCTCTCTAAGATAGCTAATTCAGAAGATTGCTATGGTATGTTCGCCCAGATCCTAGCTCCCAACAGGTTCAATAACTTCTAGCTAGTGCTAAGCAATTCTAAATAGATACAGTTAACAATGACGTGAGATGGTTAGGGACCGCCAAGGGGAGACAGGAAGACCACGATAGAAAAATTAAGTCTGGGCCCAGCTCCCCGCCCAGGAATAGCACGGGGCTCCCAGCAGGACTTTGCTTCCGGTTTCATCAAATGAGAACTGACCCAGGGTTTCTTCTCGACCCTGAATAAGAGTCCTGTTGTCTTATGTTAGGGTACTCAGGCTCTCAGGAAGGTGCAGGATACAAAAGAAACCATCTTAAATATATATGATTTAAAACAAAAAGATCTAAACATTGTAGAATGATCAAGTAAGGCTCACATTTAGAAAAAGAATTGATTTGTGTTTATCTTATAAACAATGTAAGTCTTAAAAATTCCCCAATTCTTCTGAATAAACCACTAGGAAACGATTCAGTCCTAAAAAGTGTACCTCAGTACACCCTCAAATGAAGTATGGCATAATGGCTAAAAGCTTAAGTTTTATAGTTTGAATATATGCTCTGCTCTTTCCTGGTATTGTGAAATTGGGTGTTTCCAGCGTTCCATGGCTCAGTCTTCTCTTATCTGTAAAAGGACTTTCTGCTGTGGGTAGTACAGAGATTATAGACGATGGAATTTGTGTTGTTACACAATAAGTATTCAGTAAATGCTAGTTTTTACTTTTCGTGTTTTCCTTTTACTCTAATTTTCCCATTAAACATTTCTTTAGCCATGTATGAACTTCTTTAAACATTTTTTAAAGAATAAGATTGCAAATAAATTAACCTACATGGCTAGTCCTTCCTACGGAGACAAGTAACTCAATGAGGGAGTGGATTCTCTCTGTCAACAGCTGGCCTACGATGTAAAATATGCATGACCTTTGACATCATAATCTCAGGTTTTTGTATGCTACACATGACAAAGTTGAAATAGTTTGAAGTACATAAAAAGTTTATGCTCAAAATTTTTAGTTTAATTCAGAGAAAAATGCTACTTCACAGCTAAAACTTGTAAACAATCTAACTGTCCCTTCAAAGAGAAGTTAATTTATCCACTCAAGAAAAATTTATACAGTCATTACAATGTTTCTGAAAACCTATATGATAGCAATGACCCCCGCATTTGATATGATACCAAGTGAAAAAGGAATTTGCTTCATTGTGTCTGAGTGTGATGAGAATCACCTGAGATAACTCTAGGACGAAAAGGACCAGAGGGAAAACCACTAGCATGTTAATAATAGACTTTGGGTGGTGAAACAATGGATGATGTTTATATTGTTTTTATTTCCCGTGCATTTGTGTAATTCCCCGTTTTCTTTAATAATGAGTCTCTCTTCCCACACATACTACCATTTAAGGTTCCTGTTTGTAGCACACGAACGAGCTCCCATAACAAAAGGCAGCTCGGTTCGAGCTGTTTTCCCCGGGCAGAATGGCATCATCACTTTATGAGAAATGCGATCGCCTAAGGCCTGGCACTGTGTCAGGTGGGAGGTTTGGACCTGCATAATAGCTCAATTTAATGTGGCCTTCTTTGAGAGGACTGCGTTAGACTGATCAAATGAAAAAAAGCAGACCACCTTTTAGGAAAGGGGAGAGGGAAGAAGAGCCTCTGTACCAGCCGCAGGAGTCACAGAGATTCCAAAATCAAAGCAATGAAATTCCGGAGCAGAGTTCCTTGCTTGATTGGGCAAGAAGCCCACAAAGCTTATCTCTTTAAAAAAATAAAATAAAAGCTCCAGTTAGAGCAGATTGTTACTGCTATTCATGTATCCGTAGTATTTATTTTTTTAAGCTCACGTCATCAAATTAGAGACATTTTAGAAGCCTAAGATAGAATTATATACTTTGAGGTTTATGTGTCTTGTTTTTCTCTGATTATAAACAAGGAAGTGAAACTCCTTAAGAACGCTGGCGCACAGTGTTAACATTTCTGATGGGAAATTTTTCATTCTTTTTCTGAGATAGAGCATTTCTTGAATGTTTATAAAGGAGTTGGCACTGCCTGGAAGAATTTACATGTATTAACTTAGTTCTTTTGTCAGGACAATAGTCTGAGCTAGGTACACCAGTTACCCGGTGAAGTGAATTTTCTTGACCAAGACAGTGCATTAGGGAAAAGCAAGGGTATGGGAGCCCAGGGAATAGGGTCTAACCTCTCTTCTTCCAGATGTTAATATATTTATAAATAAACATCTACCAGATAGGGAGCAGACAACACTTGCCTTTTTTTCCCAATATATCTGAAAACCATTTAAGTCAACAGATGTTAATCTATGTTGTAGGTGTAGAGGCTGTGTTATTTTCCACTACTGGATAACTATCATTCATCTGAATGATTATCTTAAAGTTTTCATAAAGGTAAATGCAAGAAAAATGCACATCATATGTGCAAGTGAGCATTTGACAGGTTATTTCATTAGAATCAATTCTTAGAGAAAAAAAAGCCTGAGTCAAAGTGAACATTTTCAAATTCACTGCCAATGAGATGTTGAGAAAGGTTTCATGTGACTAGTGTTCTTTCCCTGTTGGCAGAAGGCTTTCCATATATCCTAGTATTTTTCCAATGTTTTGTAAGAAGTACATTCTATATGATAATCATACATACATGTGCATGCACACACACACGTACACATGCACACTCGAAGTAAGTTTATATTTTCCTAACTAATTTTAATGAACTCTTTTCCCCTTCTCTCTTTGTCTTTTCCTTCCCTTTTCAAAAAATTTAAAAATAGCAGGACTAGTCCACTAAGTTAATTTCATGATTCAAAAATGGGTAGTAACTTCCTGTTTAAAATAATACTATATGTTTGGATAGAAGCATTTCTTTAAAAATAGGCCTACTAGAGAGTAACAAATTGCTGCCTCAATCTTCCCTAACAACTGGAGAGGTAAAATATTTGGGAAAGCAATGCTTTTGGAAGTAATAAAGAGAAGTCCATTGTTTCTTGACCTCCAGTACACATTACAATTTTTAAAAAGAATGCTTTAATTACTTCCTGAATCAAAAGGAAAAAAAAATTCTAGAGATTTGGCTCATATATGAAAGTTTGTGGCCAAGGCTGAGAATACTTGCTGTAAGTATCAGATTTGTGTGACAGTGTTGTTCATGAAACACTTAAATTCTTTCAAAAAAGATTTAGTTTGATGTTCCTTTTTATATGACATTTATTTCAAAATCTACTTGAAGGGTATTTAAATAAATAAATATAATGCATGTTGTAAAATGTTTTGTTCAACAATAGGATTTTTAAGCACATGTTCCTTCTACAGAGTTATTCTGTTTAAATATAAGTTCTCTATTTTTTTTTGTTTGCACATCTACTATGTACAAAATACACACTTGCTGGGATAGTGACAAACGTCGATAATTCAGACATTCTTGGAGACTGAGACAGGAAAATGGCAAGTTCAAGCTCAGCCTGGGCTATTTAGTGACTTGACAGGACTCTGAAAATTAAACAATTTAAAAAGGCTGGGAATGTAGCTTAGAGTGAAGGCCTTGAGTACTGAAAAGAAGAACACAAACAAACAAACAAAAATTCCCCAAAATAAAACGAAAAACCAATGTCTAACCTGGGGGATTAGAAGAGGGGCCAGCAGCTCACCATGTCATAAACACCTCAATTTGTGTGTGCTAATAACTATAACAGCAGAAAGAATATGACTATTTGATTACTATAGGATTTGGAAAAAAGACGGATTAAAACCGTGCTGTTGTTCTCACAGTATAGTTTACTTATGATAATTTTCATAATTTATGCCAAAGAAGCAATAAGAAAAATTGGAGATTTTTTTTACAATCTAGATTTGACAAGACTCTATTTGCCAGCTAGACATCATATATTCAAAAAACATCATAGTCATCTGAAGCTTAATTCGAGACTGAGGTTAAAGGCAGAGCAGTGTTCTGGCCTTGGCTTATAAACTCTTAGATGCACAAATCACAGTTTCTAAAACCCAGTGCTTATTTGTGTCTTATTTGGTGGTGAATTATGGCAAGAAGATTCATGTGCTGGCAAGTAGTTTAGATTTTCATGAATACATTACATTGTAGGGGAACCATTGTGTTGTTTTATTATTTCAGTGTTTCATTGGAGACAGGGATCTGGTTGCCCACCGAAATGCCTGCCATTTCAGGATGGTCCTCTGGAACCCCAGGTACAACATGTCTGCCTGACAGAGTTCATTGCTCCTTCCTCCCTCTTCCAAAGTTCATCTTCTTCCTATTTGTGATCAAAGGACAAGCTGCTTTGCCGGAAGACAGAGTTGTCTCTATGCCACTGATGCTGTTTTCTCAGAGAAATATTCCAGACACGGGGAGCCTTGTGGAGTGCAGATGGGATGGGGCAGTGGTCTCCTGGTCAGAGCAGTGGCCCTTGAGATTTCAGCTCTGGGAATTCAAGAAAGCCAGGCTGGAACAGGCCGATCCTGCCTTCCCTTCCTTCCTATTCAATTCCCTTCTCTGTTGTACAGGGAAAGGAGGGACAGTCACAGAAGTCTTTTGGAGGACCAGTCTTTGCCACAGGGCTGTCCTGGAGAAGCAAAGAAGAGAGTAGCCAGTTGGCAGCAAGTGTCATCCCAAGGCCCAGCAGAAGAGACAAACGTTAACGAGTTACCGGAGAGGTGTCACAAATTACCGGAGAGGTGTCACAAATTGAGGAATGACACGTGAGTGAGAGGAGATGCTGTTAAGTGGAAGAAGGCCATTTATCCCTTCCTATGACATCTGTCTCCAGTTTGTTAGGGCCATCCCTGGGAATTCCCGGTCCCAAGTTTCCAGTCCCCTCTGTTGTTGTGTCAGAACACGATAGAACAAAAAGCTTTTTGACCTTTACCCACTTAACCTAACCTGCTAGATCTCTGATAAATCACATGTAAAGTAGAGTACTAGCACCCATACTATTGGGTCTATGAAGTACTAGCACAGGGAAAGGCCACAAACAGGCACTTAATAAATGACAGGTCTTTAGAAAAAGTCTTCTGTAATGGCCAGGATCAGATACACTAAAAAATCCAGCTGGAACAGGGCCAGAGATGTCAGAAGATCCAGTGGCATGTGCCGGAAGGGGCCAGGTATGGTAGGGGAGGCTGCCTTTGGCGCATGGTCCTGAGCCCTGGTGATTTCTGTACTCACTCATGTAGCTACACGGCTCTGGCAGAGGTGTGGGAGAACGGTTGTAAGACTAGTCAGATGCTGGACCATCTGTTCAAGTATTATGTGCCCCTCACTCGACGTTACCGACTAAGAGACAGGAGACTCCCAGGTAGCTAGAGAAAAAACATTAGAAAATTCAGCCATCTATAAGGCTTTGAAACTCCAGTTTTGGGAGGGTGGATTTTCCTCTTGCTGTCCATGGTCACTAGAGGTCAGCGATCAAGTCATCGAACACAGACACTAGTTTTTCAGAGCTGAAAAGTGGAAAACAAGGGAGCAATTCATCCTGTTGGGTCACATCCTGTTCACGGTGGCAGGAAGTGGAACAACGGCACAAGCTAGTTTTAAAAAATGACGTTAGGAGGTATTTGCGTGCTACGTGAGCGTGTGTGTTTTGTTTTTTGATTCCCAAAGACACTGAATCATAGCCTATATGTCATGGTGTTGAAAGTCCGAGCTCAATGTCAGATGAAACTGGCTAAATCTTCAAGTGAGCGTTTTGAACCTACAGTCATGCTAATACAAGAAATAGAAGCACATCCTTTTGGTGATCTGAAAACTGGCTGGTGCACTGAGTGTTCCTTCTAGGAACAGGAACGCAGCGTTGGCAGCTTCTCAGTGACCATCCCCAGGAGCGAGAGATTATGGGTCTTGTCCAGAAATAGGGATGCTGTCACTCCTCTCCCAGGGAATGAATGCGTACGTGTGTCAGCCATGGGCAGCCCACAATGCATTGGCTGCGAGGGAGCAGGCACAACACTCTGGTCAGGGTACAATTCGCTTTTCCGTGGTTCAGTGGCCTCTGCTGACAAAGAGCTTCTTGGACTTAAGACCGTCAGAAGTCCCTTTCAGCCCTTTCCCCTTATCTTCATCATCACTTTTTCTCATTTTCTCTTTCCTCTCTTACCTGTACTTCAGGCAGGATGAAGGTTGCCCAATGGCTCCCATCCTGCTCCCCATGGGAGTGAGGTGGAGGAGAAAGAGACTGCAATTTGGGGCATGGGGATGGTAAGTCACATCCCTCGGGAGGCTACCTGAGGTCCCTCCTCCAGTTTTGGACTTTCTGGTAGTTCAAGACTACTATGGTTCTAAGATAAGTCAAGCATTCAGGATGGTGGGTCTTTAGCATTGGTCTTTAAAGTTTAAGGATCACATGCTTGGCAATCTCTTCTCAATGTCTTTTTTTCCTGGTTGCTTTTTATCTATGGTAAGTGCGTGTGCCAAGAACAGGCCACAATCACTGTGAAATTTCCTCAGGATCATCCATGCATTATGGGACTGGAGAAGACAAAAAGTTTCTAGGTAGTGGACATGCTAAAGGCTTCACCTGTCAGCCGGAGATTTCAGATTTTTACTATTTGAAAAGGAGATAAAATAAAAAATTTTGAGATGTGTAAAAATAGTAGAGTTTTTAATTTAAAAAAAGTTATAGGCCTATAATCTGGCTCTCCAGAACGCTGAGGCAGGAAGACTGCAAATTCAGTCCAGCTCATGTAACTTAATAACAGTGACACCCTGCCTCAAAACAAAAATAAAAATGGGCTGGGGATGTAGCTCAATGTGAAGGTTCTGGCCCTAATCCCCACTATCACAAATATTTAAATAACTGAAATGATACACAAATGTAACTTTATCCCAAAATCCAATTGTGTTTTTGTCTTTCCACATTGCCTCACAGTTCTCATGGCATGAATTCTTACCTAGTTACAGTATTATCATTAATATCTTACAGTCTCACTAACTTCACATACACACCTTTTGTTTTAATGAAAGCCTAACTTTGGAGCTGTGGACTGGGCACCGAGAGGTCGTAGTGATTTGCGGCTCTCCTTTCAGATTTTGACTTTGAGTCTTTCCATGTACTTGCATTCAGCCAGCACTGTGAAGGACTGGAGCTTACGAAGAGTCACCTTACAAAATACTAAGCAGAAAAACAATCGAGGTGATTTCAACATCTCCATTGTTGAACGACATGGTTTCCAATGTTGCCGTAAAACACCGTCTTTCCGTTAATTTTATCCTGCGTTCTCTTCTCTTTTCCTTGGCATCGTTCCTCATCATTTCTCCTCAAAATCTGGCTGACTGATTCCTGTCGTGCCCGTGATAGACGAGGCTCATTCTCCCACCTGAAAAGGGAGATACAGCTGCTCCACTGGGCAAGGGAGGATCCTGAGCTGCTGGTTGGGAAGGATTTAGCTTGAGGTCACACGGTTAGGAACTGGTGTCCGTGCTCAGATCTCGGCAATTCGATCTTTCTGATTACACATCCGACTCCTTTGTAACACGCACTGCCTTTCGATGCAGATCTGGGGCAGAATTGCTGGGAAAACGCAACGCGCTTTAGAGCGAGCTGCTGATTCCTTGAATGGTATGACCTCTGTCATTGTTATTCTTTCGGTTTTGAAGTTTGAATTCAGTGTCACTATTCCACCAGCTGGGGACATTCATTATTGCATATTATGTAACAGGAAAAGGTATTTCAGAACTGTTCACTGGAGGGAAAGAAACTTAGCAAATTTCCGGATGTCTGGGTTCCTTTTTTTTGGGGGGGTGGAAACTATTTGGTTGGCTCTCTTTGGAATAAAAAGTTAGCTGAGTAATTGAGTGATGAGTAAAAATAGCTGCTTTTATAGTTCTACCTCTCTTGGAACCAGCATATTGTGCTTTTTTACGGAAAAATTTATTTTTAGAAAGAATGCAATGCACCCCCAGCCCCGTGAGTAATAGCTATCTGGCAAAACGACGAGTGCAACAGATTACCACTCCGGGCCCTTCTTTGGAAGGCTTATGAAATTTTAAAATGCAATTAGTACATGGTGTTTGTGACACATTAAATCTCGTTTAATTTTAAAATTCCAAATGATATATGTGTAGGGTTTTAGGAATTTCTTCTACTTTCTATGTAATGGCTTAAATTCAAGTATGCTAATCTTGACAGAGAAAGAACCTATCCTGATCCTAAAAATTATTTTATTGGCATCTGTTTGTGACACGTGGTAACTGCGTTCCCTCTGGGGCGGGGCGGGGGGGTGGCGGGTCATACGCACCCAGTACAGGTTTCCTCCCCTTGCCCTTCCCGCCCCTCCTGTCTCTCCCCATCTGCAGATTTCCTTCTCTACTCGCTGAGTCAACTCCTCTGTTTCCTATTAACTGTATTTTTTTTTTATCCTTTAGGACATTTATATTTTGTGTTTACACAGGAGAATTCACTCATTTTCAACCTCTGTGTCTGATTTATTTCACTTAGCATGATAGTCTCAAAGTGTACCCCTTTTCCCCCAAATGACTTAACTGTATTCTTTGTGGCAGAGCATTACTCCATTGTGTATTTTACTTCTAGTGTTTTAGGGAATCATCATACCGACTTCCAGAGCAGTTGTATTAGTTTATAGTCCTGCCAACAATGTAGTAAGATTCGATTTTTCCCTGCAATCTCACCACCATTTGATGTTGATTTTTTGATGATGGCCATTCTTTTTCCCCCAAAGCTTACTTTTTGTATATACATCTAGTATGCATTTGTCCAACTTGAGGACTTGGTGCATATACACATCTCATCCTGTCATTTTTATTTCCTTCCTCCTCCCACCTGCTCACCCACCCCACATCTTCTTTCCCTGTTCTCTCTCTCTCTCTCTCTCTCTCTCTCTCTCTCTCTGTTTTCTATCATCATTCTTTTATTTTACTCTTTTATTTATTTAGACATTGTTTTTTCTCTTATTAGAGAAACCATGTGATATTTGCCTTTGTGTGTCTGATTCATTTCATTAACCATAATGGTTTTAGGACATATTCATTTTCCTACACATGACTCAAATTTATCCTTCTTTATGGCAGAGTGGTACTCCATTATGTATATATACCACATTTTCTGTATCCATTCATCTGCCAATGGACATACAGGTTGCTTCCAAGATTTAGCTATTATGATTTATGCTACTATAAACATTGATATGCGTTTAGCACTGTTATGTAATGTCTTCAATTCTTTGAGAAGCTATCCCAAAGCGATATAGCTGAATCTAATGGGATATCTTTTCAGTTTTTTGGGGAATCTCCATGTTAATGTCCAAAGAGGTTATACTAGTTTACAGTCCCGTCAACAATGTAGAAAGGTTTCATTTCCCCAAAACCTAGCCAGCACTTGTTGTTTTTCTGAGTTCTTGATAATAGCTATTCTTACTGGAGTGAGATAGAGCCTCAGTGTTTGATTTGCATTTCTCTAATGGCCAATGATGCTAAATATTTTTTCTCACATAATTATTGGCCACTTGTACTTCTTTTTAGAAGTATCTATTAATTTCAAATGCCCATGGTTTACTGCAATCTTTATTTTTGGGGGTCTAATTAACTTTGAGTTCTTGATGTATTCTAGACAATAGTTTTCTGCCCAAACAGTAACTGGCAGGTTTTTAAAAAATCATTCTGTAGATTGTTTTTTCACTTTTAGTTACTTCCTTGGCTCTGCAAAAGCTTTTTAATTTAATATAACCACATTTGTTGATTATTGGTAGTAATTCTTGTGAACTTGGGGTTTTGTTTATAAAATCAGTTCCAATGCTATGTCTTCTTGAGTTTTATCTATCAATATTTTATCCTTCAGTAAATTCAGTGTTTAGGAAAATCCCAAGACCTTGATTCACTAGAATCAAGGAATTTCAGGGAAGATCTTATGCCAACAGTTCCTAAATTCTTCTAGAGAATTGAAAGGGAAAAAACACTGCCAAGCTCATTCCTCGATACTCTAGCACCAAAGCTGGAAATAGATTCAACAATAGCAAACAATGAAAACTGCAGGCCAATTTCCTTAATAAACATGAATGCGAAAGCATTCACCAAGATACTCACAAACAGAATAAACAAATCATCAAAAAGATATATCATGACCAAGTAGACTTCATCCCAAGGATGGTTCAACACATGCAAATCAATATATAATACATTATACAAACAGAAGCAAAGATAAAAGGCATATGATCATCTCAATACATGCAGAAAAAGCCCTTTACAAAATCCAACAGTCACTCACGATAAAAATCCAGAAGAAAATAGGTAGAAAAAAGCTTTACTTTAAACTGATTAAAGACATTTATGGCAAACTCCCCACCAACATCATACTAAACGGGGAAAAACTGAAAACATTCCCTAAAAACTCTGGAACAAGATAAGAATGTCCGCTCTCATCACTCTTGTTTAAATAAAATACTCAAAAGTTTAACTGGAGCACTCAGAGAAAGAAATAAAATTAATACCAAGGAAAGAAAGAAGTCAAACTATCCCGTTCACAAATGACATGATCTTCTACATAGAAGACCCAAAAAAACCCCACCAGAAGACTCTAGAGCAAACAAATTCATTGCAGAGGTATGCTGTAACATCATATGTAAATTAATAGTATTCCTATACACCAAGAAAGTGACCACTGAGAGCAAAGTTGGGAAAGCGATTTCATTAACAATAGCTACAAAAATTACTTAAGACTAAACATAATCAATGAGGTAAAAGACTTCTATTACAAAAATTATAGCACTCAAGAGAAAGAAATAGAAAAGGACATTAGGAAACAGGAAGACATCCCCTATTCCTGAATAGGCAGAATAAAAATTGCTTAGAAACCATACTGCCAAAAATGACACACAGATTTAACACAATTCCAATCAAAATATCTTTGGTATTCTTCATAGAACTAGATTTAAAAAAACACTCCTAAAATTCATATGGGCTCAGAAAAAAAACCAATCATAAGCCACAAGAGCAAAGCAAGGAATATTATAATTCTGAACACCAAATGATGCCACAAAGCTACAGTGATAACAACAGCCTGGCCCAGAAACAGACGTGGGTCAATGGAATCATTTTGAAGACACAGAAAAATCCCCAAGCACCCTCAGCCATCCGATTTTTGACAAAAGGGCCAAAAACATAGGAAGGAGAAAAGACAGCCTCTTTAGCAAATGGTCCTGAGGAAACTGTCTAGCCACATGCAGAAGAATGATGCTAGGTCCAGGACTTTCACTTTGCACCAAACCAAAACAACATGGATCAAAAGCCCAAAAATTAAAACAGAAACACAGGTCTTATGAAAATAGAAAACTGTAAACTAGAAGCAGAAAGGATAGAACTGGCCGTCCTCATCTGTCCTTCCTGATGCAGGAGACAGCCTAAGTTGGTTGTGTTTGAAATGAGATGATTCTAGAAGAGAGAAGGGATTGTTTTTTTTTTTCTGGTGCTGAAGCTCATAATTATTTGCCTTTTAATTTTGGCACAATTTCCCCTAGGTTCAGAAGTTTAGTCACCTAGAGTAAATACAGCCAGAGTGGATTCCCCATTCTCTGTCTGGAGTATTCATATGGCTACCCAAAATAGAAAAGGTGACTAAAATGTAGAATTCTAGTCGTGGAGAGTCATGGTTTCCTAGAATTATGTAGACAAATATTGGGGACATTGTAGAGATAATTCCTGTGTGAGGTCTCCCTAATCTCTGAAATTTTCTCTCTCTATGACTCTCTTTCCTCTCTTGGGTCTGCTGAGTTTCCTTTGAGATGATGATTTTACAGCCACCTAGAGTTTTAGAGAGTTTTGACCAAAATAATCCTAAGAAGCAAAAACAGTTGTAGATACTCTTCTTAATGGGAAAGAACAGACAGGATCTTTGCAAGGTTGCTAAGCCGCTGACCCACCTAGCTACCTGTGGGTCCCTGGCTGGGGCACGTTCTCTGTCTTGTCAACCGTGCCAAGCCTGGCTCCGGGATCCTCAGTGAGGCTGTAGCCACTCAACTGTTCCTTCTGGTCGTGTCTCTTTATTTCTGGGTTCTTCAAATCCATTTCCTACCCCACTGCACCTTATGGTTGCTTTCCTACCTGGTTCTCTGAGTTTTATTATTCTAGTATTGACACTTGCTCTCCCTTGTGCCAAAACCTCCTTATAAGAAATTTAAAAGCTCCATTTCCCGATTGACATAAGGGCCAAAGAAAACACAGGGCGCAGCAGCAGTTTAAAATTTCAGCAAATTTCCCTTTGTGATGAGACACCAAAGCTACTGAAGATAGAAGAAAACTCTTCCAAGCGTTCATGGAGAATTTACTTTTTCTAGACTTACAAGGCCTTGAGAATTTCCCAGAACTGGACAGTTCCTCCTTTCATTTTCTTGTTGGCTAGCCACAGCGTGGAGGGCCTGTGTTTGGAGAGCTTGTTAATGTGAGTTCTGGTAATAAATCTTGTGTGTGAACTGTGGGGCCGGCTGGCATCCAAGGTAAACAGCGATTGTTGTGGTGATTGTTGTGTTGATTGTTCAGGCAACTGTTGTGGGCAGGGACGGCAGATGCCCTTCAGCCAAGCTGCCTGTGGCCTGTGGAGTCTCCGGGGCTGTGCAGAAGGGCGGCCCGGGTTCGGATAAATACTTATTCCCCTTATCTCACTCAGCTAGGACCTCAGCAGCTGGTCTGCCCTTCTCGCTGACATTGGCCATCTTGCGGGGCTCAGGGAGAGCGCGCCAGCCTCCTCTCCTCACGTCAAGACGGCGGCAGCAAGCATGCGTTCCCTCCCCCGGAATCTCATCAACACAGCACTCCAGGTTGTGTTCTCTGAGCAATGGAAGGGGAAGAAGGAGATTCTGTGCAATATAGACGAGAAAAAGGGGTGACTAGGCTATGCGACATGCAGTGACTAATCTTGCCTTGGTCCTGTGTCCCTCCATGCCTTTGCTTTTGACCTTTCCCCTGCCGGGAATGTCTTACCTCATTCTCTCTGTTCCTGGTGAAAGTGTGCTTGCTGTGTAACACTTGTTAGGCAGTAGGTTATTGGAGGATAGCTCTGGAATGGTGAGAAGAGCAGGAGGGCAGGCCATAGACCAGCGCTGGTCTGCATCCCAGGGCCTGGGGAAGCCCGCTGTACCCAAACAGCCCCAGGATAATGGCCACCCAGACCATGACTGATCTAAACTGCTACCTGTGCAAACTTCCTTGACTCTTGCCATTCTCTTTCCCTCTATGACCCCACAGCTGTTAACACCTCGGAGACAGATCTCAGATCCGTAGATCTCTCCTCTCTCTCTCTCTCTCTCTCTCTCTCTCTCTCTCTCTCTTAAGATAATCATACAGAGAATAAATTCCTTTTCTACTTTCACTATCACTGATCTCTTGTTTGGCCTGTTAGGATGAGTGGCCCCGGGCCTGTTGTGTTGGACACCTCCCACTCCCTTGGCAAGCCAGGCTGTGTCAGTCAGCTTTTCATTGTCAACTTAAAGAAGGAGAGGTTTATTTTGGCTCACAGTTTCTGAGGGTTCAGTCCACGGTGAGCTGGCTCTCAGGCAGAGACATCATGGTGGAAGGATGTGGTAGATGAACGGTTCACCTCTTGGGAGCCAGGAAGTAGAAAGGAAGAAAAGAGATCAGGACAGAGGAAGTGTCTGGGAATAAGTACAGATTCCTCCAGGTCACACCTGAAGTAACCTTCTCTCCCAACACAGGTGGCTGCCTCTGATGGAATTCTTTGTCTTCCTCATCATGTTCTTTCTTTCCTCCCCCTCCTCTTCCTCTTCTTCTTCTTCTCTCCTCCTGCTCCCCTTTCTTCTTCTTTCTTCCTCTTGCCGTGCTGTGTATTGAGCCCAGGGTTTCACATGTGCCAGGCAAGCATTGCACCACTGAGCTACACTCCCAGCTCTTTTCATCTTCAACAAGCTGAAGGAAGTTCAGTAGAAGTTTGCAGGGAAGCTGGAGAGGAGGAACCAGTGGGCAGCCGTGGCAGAGCTCTAGTTGAGGCTCAAGAGTTTGGCACTTACTTCCTGGCACCTACTCAGGGTGAGGCGTCTTTCTGGGGTCCAGAGCCAGGTGGCCCAGAGCCGGTCCTGTGGGTGGTCTTGATCAGGCAAGCAAGCAAAGCAAAGGAGGAAACTTTTCATCATAAACATCTGCATTCAGTTCAGCAGGCGTATAAAGAAGGGGGTGCAGGGCCCCTGGAACAGAGGGCATCAGGAAATGCTCGTAGTGGAGGTGATGCTTGAGCTGAGCCTATTTAGTGGACCAGGAAAGGAGGCGCAGAAAGAAAGGGGAGCAAGAGGATACATCAGTAAGACCAAAGCCTGGACAGCATGTCCAGTTAGCAGGACGTGCTGCATTTGTTTGTTTTATTTTTATATATCATCTTGTTCACTTAAGTAGTATTTTATTTTAGAAGATGGATCAAATATAGGAAAACAAATAAAATAAATCTAGAATCCTATTACCTAGGTAGGACCATTTTAAAGCATTAGATGAATATCTTTCCATTTTTATGTGAGTGCGAATAAATTGCATACATATGTGAGTACACATGCATGTACACCCATTTATAAACATATAGATACATAGAAAAGCATATGTATGTGCTAATGTCTCTCTATCTTGGATATCCTGCTTGGAAAACTTAGGTATAATTCAAGTTTATATTTTTTTGATGTTCAAAAAATATGCCCTAGAATACCCACCAGCCCAGCCTGATGGGAAGTCCAATCTTCCCCTGTGGGTCCCCCGTAATTTCTAGGTATATACAAGTAGTCTGTGTCAGGTCCTCAAGCTGACCTAATAATGTTGGCTGCTTCCCAACCTGCCTACTGATGGTATCTAAGACTTAAGTAGGATGGAGAAATTTGGGTGATATTTCATTCCAGCTACAGTGTAAACACGTTCTGGGTCGGAAAGGATGTCTTTCTTGTCCACTGCTGTGTCAAAAAATACTTACCATATAGTACGTGTTCAATAACTATACTAGGTGAGTGAATTTGCTTACGCACTTGTTCAGGCAATGAACGTTTATTGAACATTTTTGATGTGCTGGTTCTATGCTAGGGATTAGGAGGGCATGTGTAAACAAAATAAAACCTTTGTCTGTGATAGATACAATTTAGACATAAATATATTTTGAAAATAAACTTGGCCTCCATGGGAGACCATGAACTTCCTGGCCTAAGAGGTATTTAGACTTCAGAAGACTCTTGACCAAGGCTGTGGAAGGAATTCACTCTTTGGGAGAGACATTGGACTAAATGACCACTAATGACTGTTTAAATGTAAAATTCTGTGACTGAATACATTTTAGCTTATCTTTTCTAACGTATTAGTCATGACTAATGAATTATCACAGAAGGACTCTAAAAGAGGTCAGTTACAAAGAAAACAAATGTTGAGATGGGATCCAATATTTGCTGATAACAAATAAGATTTCTTGAGAAGCCTGCAGGATATTATTGTTGATAAGAGACAGATGATACAAGTAATGAACGTTTGAGGGCCAGATCTCCTCGCCCACACCCATAGCTTGTTGTGGAGGTCAAGGTCTCTTGACCTGCCACCATCACTTGCAGTGACCTAGGTCTTCCAGCCCACTGCCAGTGCCAGCGCTTGCTCACAGCAGATCTGGGCTAAAGTCTCCCCACCCGCCACCTTTACTCACTGCAGACTATGTCCAGGTCTCACCACCCACCACCACCATCGTTCACCTGCAGGTCTGGGGCTCTGTCTCTTTGCCTGCTGCCAGTTCTTGCTGTGGATCTGTACCTCTTAGTGGATCTAGGACCGGGGTTTTCCTGCCTGAGGCCATAGCCCGTAGCCATCACTAGCCTCAGATCTGGGCCCATGTCCACCCCTCCCACCACCATCACTTGCTGTGGATATAAGCCCAGGTCTTACCACCCACCACCATCACGCCACCCCTGGCCATCTCCCACTGTGGAGGTTGTGATGTTGCATTTTGGTTTATGATTTGTTTGTCTTTTTAGGTTTAGCTCCTTCCTTGTCCTACAACTGATCAAGTTTTCTTTCCTTTTCTCTTTTCTTTCTTTTCTTCTTTTTTCTTTTTCCTTTTGTCTTTTTCTTTTCTTTAAAAATGTCTTTTTTCTTTTTCTTTTTTTTGGTTTTGTTCTGTTTTTGTCTGTTTTGGTGTTTTTTATTTTTCTTGTTTCTTCTTTTTGGCAAGCTTTTTCTGTGTTTCTGTGTTTTCTTTTTTCTTCTCTCTGTTTTATGTTCCCTTTCTTCTCTTTTTCTTCCAACTTCTTCTCTCTCTTGATCAGATAGTTGCTAAATCCATCCCTCTCTTTATGAACTCTCTGAGCCCTGTATCCTAAAGCATTCTGCATATCTGAAAGCTACATTCTCCCTACTTCACTCTCAACTCTCCCAAACTCATCTGAATGTTGCTTACAGTGCTCTTCCTTGTTAATTTTAGTCTTGGGTAAGAGTACTGACAGTTTGTCCACTACCATATAAGTATGCGTCTGTTTTATAGCTGATACCTAAAGCTAACATCTAATTATAGTCTGCTCTTCACCTACTCCAATACTCCCTATAAGTCGAACTGTTAAATATCAATAATTAATGAACATATAGACACTACACCTAGACTCCTGCCTGCACCTTAGAGTCCACACAGCTGGGCCTAACATCCATCATTGCAGCTGCATGCTGGAGGCATACAGGTAGCTGGGCCCAGACCCCTGCATACACCTCGAAGTCCACAGTTGAACCTATGCAAAACCCATTGCTGCTGTGGGCAAGAGGCACCCAGATAGCTGCACCTAGTCCCCCCTGCCTGCATCTTGGCGCCCACACAACTGGGTCTACTCTGCACCCATGACTGCAGCACACAAGAGCCACCCAGGTAGTCAAACCTGGACTGTTGTCTACACCTTGTAGTCAGTGTGACAGGTCCTACTCAGCACCCATCTCTGCTGCACAGCAGAGGCATCCAGGTAGCTGTGTCCAGACCCCTGCCTGCATGTCACAGTCCACAGGGGTAGGCCTAATCCCATTGATCACAGGAGGTACCCAGAAGCATCCACTCCCACATGACCTGCCAGAAGGTAAGAAGGTGACAAGATTTCATTTTTCAACCATAGCATAAAAACATCTCTAACACAGACCTAGTAGTAACTGTCAAATGGGAAAGGATGAACTAGTTGTCCTATAACAAAAATACCCTACCTCAGTGGCACAGACAGCATAATACAACACTCTTAGAATAACACTCTCCACTATCAAAAAATAGAGATTGATAAAAGCGTAACCACAGCAAGCCAAAGGAATACTCAATCAACAGCAAGATGAGAAAACACAAAGGCAAGACGCTGCAGAAACCCTCCAGCTCACCAAAGAAGACCTAGATAGGACCAGAGGAAGATCCAAAATTCCTCAAGTCTGAAACAAAAATATTTAACCTGCTGGAAGAATTCAAGACAGATTCAGACAACAAACTACACAAAATGCTTAAAGAATTAAAAAAGATTTAACCAAAAACTTAAGGAAGAAGCAGTGCAAAGCTAGCAGAACTACAAAAATAAATACAGGAAATGAATGACAAGTTCTCTAAAGAATTTTTAAAAATGAAAAGATAAAAGAAGAGCACCAAGATATGAAAACCTCCATGGAAAGTCTAGGGAGCAGAGCAACACAAAATGAGGAGAGAATTTCTGATTTAGGGAACAAAAATGTAATAATGGCCCATCCTATTAACAGCCATGAAACAATTCAATGTCAACAAGAAAATGGAATGCTACAGAATATAGAAGACTCAAAGAAAATCTCAGAACAGCAAGAATACAAGAAAAAAATGCAATTCCATACTAAAGTACTAAGAAATCTACTCACTGAAGACATAAGAGAAAACTTCCCAAACATAGAAAACAAAATTGACATGCAAATGACAGAGGCATACCATACACTAGCTAGATGTGACCAAAACAGAAGCTCTTATAGACACACTATAATAAAACTCACTGAAATACAAAGCAAAGAGAGAATTCTAAAAGCTGTAAGAGAACTAAAGCAAGTGACATATCAAGGCAAACTTATCAGAGTAACAGCAGACTTCTCAACACAAACTCTAAGGGCCAGAAAAGCCTGGAGTGAAGCCCTCCAAGCTCTAAAAGGTTTAATTGTAAACCAAGACTCTTGTACCCAGAGAAAAATATTATTTAAATTCAACAATGCAATAAAAACCTTCCACAACAAAGAAACCTTGAATAAATTTATGACAACCAAATCAACACTACAAAAAATTCTCAAAGGTCTGCTGGGTAGGGAAACAAGGAACAACCACAACAAAGAACACATTGGCAGGCTTAGCCCAAATAGAGAGAACATCTAAAAAAAAGTAAACAAAAGAATTGAATGCTCACAGGGTGACAAAATGGCCGGACCTAAGACACACATATCAATTATAACCCTAAATGCTAATGGCCTCATCTTACTAATGAAAAGACATAGATTGACTAACTGAATTAAAAAATACAATCCAACCATAGGTTGCTTGCAAGAGACACATTTTAAACATGAAGATAAACATGGACTCAAAGTGAAAGGCTGGAATTCTATATTCCACTCAATTTGGGGACATAAAAAAGCAGAGGTAGTGATACTCCATCTGACAAAGCAGACTTTAAGCCAAAACTGGTCAAAAAACAAAGAGGGTCACTTCATTTTTGTAAAAGGAACAATTCAGCAAATGGAACTGACAATCATAAACATTTATGACAATTATAAAGATTTATGACCCCAATGGTGCACTCAACTATATAAAACAACAACTACTGGACTTCAAAAAATAGATAAATTTCAGTGCTGTTATACTGAGTGACTTTAATACTCCTCTGTCCCAAGAAGACAGGTCAACTAGACTCAAGATCAACAAAAACATAGCAGGAACTGTAGGCAGGGAGAAGAGGTGAACTTCCTGTGCTTGTTCCCGAGGAAGGCATGCTTTTCAGTCCACATGCTTTTGTCTTTCAAAGAACAACAAAAAAAATCATAATATAAAAAAATGAAAGTTGGGATTGTTGAGAAAATGAGGTTTTTTATTAAATATAAATCTTCACTTGAGGAAATAACTGCTCATTTCTGTAAAAGCCACTATTCAATGTTAACTTTCTAGTTCGAAAAGACAAAGTGCTTTAATGTTGATCTTTGTGTTAAAATGGGAAGAAAGCTGGGGAGTATTATCACCTCTCCTTTTGACAATCAAGGAAATGAGGGCTATGGTTCTAGAAGCTCTCTCTCTCTCAGAATGTCAGTCTCTGTTTTGAGGTCTCTCTGAGGTCTATGGTGAAATGAGCCAATTTGTGAGCACAGCACTGTTCTGGATATGTAGTGGATATGTAGTGTAAATGCAGCTAATAAGGCTCCCCCCCCCCCTCAGGTAATCTCTTGGGAGTGTTAATTACAGCTTTTCATTATATTATTTACTTATCAGTCTCATGTCTTTCCCTCGCATACCCATTGGGTGATCACAGGGAACCAAGTCTCCTTGTCCTTGTTTGCCCTGCAAAGTGTGAAGTTAGTGAATGATGAGCTGTAATTACTCACGCTCATGACGCTTGGCTGTGAAACTTTTTTGCCTTGGTTACTAAGGAATGAAATGAGAATAATGATGTATCTTTTCATAAGGATCAGTTGAGTTTTTCTAAGTTGGGAAATTCCATTACTTAGGAAATGTTGCTCTTCACAGAGGTTCTAGTGCCTGTGGATTTGAGAACATTCTCTAAGATCTTCCTCACGACATGACTAGCTCATACCCTTTCCCATGAATTAATGGGAAGGGGGATATTATTTTTCCTTTAAGGCTTTTGCCACTTTCTTGGGCCTGGGACACAACACTCAACACTCATGACTTGAAGGAGGAGAGGCTTATTTTAACTCACAGTTTCAGAAGATCTTATGTACCTATGGTTGGCTGGCATGGCAGAAGGTCTTAATGCAGAAGAAAGCACCCCATGACATGATAGGAAGGAAGCAGAGAGAGCAAGAGAGGAGGAGTAGGAGCAAGAACATACGCTTTCGGGACATGCCCTTAGTGACCAGTTTCTCCCCCAAGATCCTGCCTCCTACCAGCTCAGCAAATCATCTGTGGATTAATCCACTGGATCCAATTAACCATCAGGATTGAATCACTATCCAAATCCATGAGACTTTTGGGAGACATTCTGGATCCAAAACTAATAGTCACTTGTCATTTGTTTGGGTCTCTCACTCACTGAGTTGGGGACTTGAAATGCATTCAGCAGCTGCTCTGAACACGGGCACTGGCATGCTCCAGCCATGAGGACATCGTGTGAGTGCATCAGGTGAGAGAAGTCAGGTACCCGAGAGACCTTCCAACCTCCAGCAAATCTCCCAGGACAAGTACAAATATTAGCCATCAAGAGTAGGTGTTCCAGGTGGAGGGTGATGAAAGACACAAAGTCATGAGAACTACCAGCAAGTTTGGAATCCATGCCTGCGTGTTTTCTTAGGGCGTGTACCTGGTTTAACGTCACTGTTTGCTCCTAATCAGGGCAGCATTACTACAATGATATTTGTTCCAGGTGAGAACAGGCTCTCGCTGTCACTGTGGAGCTTTTTTACCTTGGAGTATCTGTGAGAGTGGCCAGCCAGGCTGTTTCTGAGAAACCGCACTCCTGCCATTGACGCCACCAGTGGGGGTGGTGAGAAGGCTTCTCATTTCCAGCTACTTCCTGCAACACGGATCCCAAGAGAGTCCTGTGATTTATGATTCATGATTCAATTCAGGGTCTTTCCATGTTTTGGAAATGGAAAGAACTTATGTCACGATCATCCCAGCAGAGGCTGAAGCAGGAGTGGCATGTCCATGGCCTAGAAGAGGGAAGGGGGTTGAGTGATGGGGACTCTCAAGATCTCAAAATTGAAAGGGTCTGAAAGGTGTAGTTCAGTGGCCTCACGAAGACACCAGTATCTGAAACCTTGGTGAAAAATCCAGGGGCAGCGTGTTTCTTTCCCAGCTGCCTGTGAAAAAATAAGATCTTTACCAGCTTGGAGCTGTCCCTAGGGTGGACCACTGAGCACAGGCCTGGGAAAGGCACCTCCCAGTTCAGCCTGCTTCTCAGTTCAGCAGGCTTCTGTTAACATGGATTTTTCTTGCAAAGGGATTCACACGCAGGGTTTCATTTACAGGTGGGAAACTCTAAGATCTGGACTTCTATAGAGCTATTTTCTCCCTCCTAGAATCTAAAGCCTCTTTTCAACCCAAGTCGCTCAGGTTTCTGTAGTGCTTTTCATCAATAAGCTAACCAGTGGCCCGTTTTCTTACTCAGCCTCTTGATATGTTCATGTCCAGCATGTTCAACTCTCACCAGGGGCTCAGATTCACTCTCCAGTCAACTCATGTTTTCGTTACCAGTTTCTCTGCAGTAACTGATGAAAGTAGGTAATTCAAGGATTTAAAGCATTTAAGCAAAGCTAATGATATTATAAGCATCTATCCATGACCCATTTGGCCTAGCCTAGCCACCTGAGGATCTGGAGAAAACTGCTTTATATTTATCTCCCATCTTTCACCTTCATAACTGAAACCACAGACTGGAGGAAGCCTTTGGATTGATTTAGGCCACTCTACACATTGTACAGTTGAGCACAGAGGCCCAGAATCATTAACCATTGTGCCTGAGGTCACACAGCTCCTAAGGGAAGGCGTGGCACTCGGGACCCAGGCTCTGCTGATGTCCAACTCAGTGCTCAGTCAGACCACCTCAGGCTACCTCCTTCCTCACACCTTGTTGCAGGTATTTTGTTGCATTCTTTCCCCTAACTCTTCATGGATTTGTAACCAGAGCACATTGTTCTTTATATACATGGCACTCAAGAAAATGTTGGCCAACTTTTTATTTGCTTGAGTTGCGAAGTTAGCTTGCAGGAAATACCTTAGGAATACATGAGGAAGATGTATGAAACTTTCCACACTTTTTTCCTAAGCTTTCAGAGGTGGGGGTAGTGATGTTGTTCACTCTTTGACAAGAGAACAAGCTTGTTTCTAGAGTCTAGTACTACACGCAGAGGCTCACATCTGCCCACTGGTCATCATGCTGTATGTAGGGCAAAGTTAGTAAACTGTGAAGTCTTTGGATCTCTTGGGCTTAAGAGAAAAAGCATCTTCTTCGACTTAGGGAAAAATATAGGATTTTTAATTCATGTAAGTAAATCCCAAGTAACATGTTTGAAAACACTAGCTACCATTGCAACATGCTTACTATTTGCTGCATATGGTACCTCTGTTTTGCTGTACAAATGCTAACTCATTTAATCCTTAACTCCAAGAAGTATAATTTGTGGTACTCTGAATTTTATGAATAAGAAGTCTGAGGCTCAGTTACTTGTCTAAATTGACACAGTCAGAAAGCAACAGAGTGTAGCTGGATAACTACGAGCCTTCCACTGCAGAAAAAGGTCATCTCTGCCTTTGAAAATATGACATAAGGGATCTCCAAGATGGAGGTCACTTGAACTATTATCGTCTTTTGTCCTATGCTAGGCGTTCGTTCTGTGCGTTTAGACTCCAAAAGAGGACAAAGGGATAAGTGTTCTTTTTCCTCATCTCTAATCTTAATTTTATCTTATCCTTTCAGGAGAGGGAAAAGGAGAATAGGTCCAGCCACCTTCACCTCTGCATGGGATGTTGGGTATCAGGGGAAACAGTGGCAGGAATGGACTGAACTCTGGTGCCAAGGGCTGACTTGTGGTATCAAGGTTCTGGTACTGGGGCTTGAGACAGAGCTGTGCATCCTCCAAGGAGGACACGGGGAGGCTGTTTACAAGCACCAACTATCTGAATTTATTTCAGTGGATTTTGGGAAGTCATTCTTTCACTGGATACTAGTTGTAAGAAGTTTTCTTTTATCATTTGCATATGTATATATGTCACGTGTAATATATGATTGACAAATTAACAAATATAATTGCCCACTCCCTTGATCTTAAACAAATATATTCCAGAAACAAGTTGGTTGTGTCTTTAGCAGATGGTTTTACTTGTTCTTGACATCAGGTCAACAGCAAAATGTGCCATTCTCAGAGATGAAAGATAAGTTTTGAGCAATATATGCATAACTGTTAGTTTTATTTAAAGTTTAAAAAAAGTATTTAAGAAAGCTCATAATCTGAAGATTCCAGGGGTTTTAACTATGAACAATTTAGAGTGAAAAACAGCTTAATGCAAGTTTTAATTCAGATGAACCAACTACCAAGAGGGAAAAGCAGGAGGCAGAAAGTGTCATGAGATTTGCTTCCCTTGGAGTTTGGTGTTTTCTCTTTGTAAGGGAAAGTTGTGTTCGCTATCCCTAATTACAACAACCACCAAACATGGCCCTAAAGAAGTGAACAACTATGAGGTCACTTTGTTAGGAGAAATGAGCATTTAAAAATCAGCCTATTTCCAGAGGCAGTCAGGGGTTGGTAAATACCCAAACTCCATTCTCAGTTAGTCTTGCATCAAGATCCTCATTTCCTTAAATGAAGTAATCAAGTATCAGAGAGGTAAGCAGAGTTCAGGTGCTCAGAGAACAGGGTAGCTTTGTTCTTACCATCAGGTTTGAGTACAAATTCACTTGTGTGGAGTTTGCATTGGCCTAGAAGGCATCACCAACAGTCCTTCCCCACCCCCGCATGTTCAAAGTTTCCAAGGAATTTGATGTCTTCAAGCCAGCCAATCTCAATGAAGACTCACTCTACCTTCCCAGAATCTTTTTTTGTCACATCAGAGGAGAAGGAATGTGTCATATTTTGATGATTTGTTTCTGATCAATTTAAGAGTTTATATAGCTCAAGGTGAAAAAAATGGGATGCAAAGTGAAGATTTGATCAGAACATTGTTAAGTTAGGAAACGGACCTTCTGAGAGTCTGCATTTTAGCATGGAAATGGAAATTCACTTTTGGGGTGTACTACTTATTTTAAAAGAGACAATAGGATGGCCTTCTTCCTTTATGCAGGCCAACATGGAAGCTGCTTACTTCGTGTTTTATTTTCAGAGAATATGGGAGTGACTTTTACCCTCTGCTATATCTACAGCACCTAAACCAGATAGGCTGATGCAAAGTATATACCCTAGATACTAGTGGGAATGCTTGACCAAAAGAGGTATTCTCTCGTGCTGCTCCGATGTGATTATGGGAGCTTGGAATTGTGTTCCTAAATCCTTGATTTGGAGCTTGAAATGCTACTGAAGTGGCATCATATATATTGACTAACTTATTGGAGTAAGTCTTTTGACATCATAGTTACTGCTAGGTATTTGCGACTTGGCCTCAGGCCCTTGTTACAGCCTATGGTTCTGTTTCCAGGGAAACCAAATTCTTTTCTCCAAGAACTACCTTGTATGTAACTTTTGGAAATACAAACATTCTTAGCTTAGACCAGCTTAAAACTTTGATTCAACTGTGGCTATTTTGCAACTTGTCCACAAATAAAGCATTGCTAGGAAACCTACATGGCCTTTGTTCTTTGGCTGACTAGTTTCTAGCAGGAAAGGTGAGTTAGTATCAGAAAGGTAGCTATGACACTACTTTAAATGGCCCAGGAGGTCTAGAGAAGTTTGAGTACACTGAGGAGAGATCTTTCTAGGAATGTTAATATCTCAGATGACCTGGCTAAACAGAATATAGCCCAGAAACATCACAGTGAATTATAACAAATCAGGGCATCATCTCAGAAGATCATAATGTTATTTAGTCATCTCTGTAAGATACTCAGGCCATCACTTAATCGCATCCTATCCCAATTTCCCCTCTATTGGGGCTGGAGTGAACAGCAGCAGTTTCGGAGAGCACTGGTGTTAAAGGCACATACATTCAGGCAAGAGGTTGGCATTTCATGCTCTACATGAAGAACCTGAGGCCTTCAGGAGAAAGTAGAAAGTCTGAAGGCATCTGACCATAACATGGTATCACCTGATGTTGGAGGGGATGCTACTGAGAGGCTGGAGGCACAGGTACTCTTGGTTGGGCATGAAGAGATGTCTCTGCTATGACACTGCTAGATCTTGGCAGAGGATGAGGGAAGAGTGGCAGGAAAAATCTAATACTGAGTCCAAAAGGCAATTTTTAAGTAGTCAGAGGGTTTATGAGAGCCCAGTCAGGACGTGGAGAACTTTGGGTGAGGGACTTCACTGACCTGTTGAATAAAGGCAGTATCAGTAGTTGTTGGCTGCTGTGAAGTAGATACCCTGAAGTCTCATCATGGAGTGCTCTGCTGGTGTCTCACTGCACTAAGACAAGTAGGTTTATGTTTGGGCAGAAAGAAGGCTTTAAAGGGAGTTAACTAGATCTATCACCCTGAGTAGATACACTGACACTGCGTCAACTTCATTTTCAGGTAGGCCTTTCTCAAGTAACGGCCTCTAGCATCATGCTCTCCTCCCACTACTTGTTTTTTTCTTTTGACATTGTCTTGCTATGCACTCCAGGCCAGCCTTGAACTATATGTGTGACCCTGACTGGGCTTAAACTTGCAGTCTCCCTGACTGAGGCTCCCAAGTGCTGAGATTATAAATCACAGGCATGCAGAAGAGCCGGATTACATGCGAGCGAGCAAGACATGACTGCTAAGCAGAAAAACATCACATCTCCATAGTTCCTAACTCCAAAGTATATTACTGGCTGGAAGTCAAAACCAGAAATTAAATGAGAGGCCAATCACCTGAGACCTTCGCAAACCTGCCACTTTTCCTAGAAAGTGAAGAGGTTTTCCCCAATCTGTTCTAGAACATTTCTTAAGTAAATTACACTCAAGCCCTTGGCTTGTGTACTAATCACATGACTTACAAATACATAAGTTCAGAAATTGCAGAAGGCAGGAAGGAGTTTAAGAGAGGACTCTGGTATTCCGTCAACAAACATAGATGGCATCACTTAGCATAAAGGAGGAAATGAAGCAAGAACTGAAACCACAAAGCAGGTATTTTGTGTATGTGGTGGGAAAAAAAGCACTATATCATCTGTGTTAGCATAACACTCACTCAAGTGCTAGGTAATTTCCTTTATTGTGATGTTATACACGGCATTGACTTTTTTCTTCATCATGTTAGAAATTCTGAGTTAATCTAATTGTGCAATGCATTTGTCTCTGTCAGGGGACTCCTTTCATTCCTCAAGGGGATCCACGCAAGAGGTGTTCTCCTTGGAAGCATCTTTTGAACACACACCACTATGACAGAGCTTGTCACCTTTCTCTCATTTTTATTGTTCAAGCAGCTCTATCAGGTAAGAGCTGTGGGATGGGAGGCACATCCCTGGGCTTCCCTCAAACTCAGCCTGGAAGTCTGACACTTCCTCCCACACAGGGGAACTGCTAGAATGCTGCAAAGTGGCTGATACATGTAGAGCACTTAGCATGGTTCCTGCCAAAGGCAAGAGCTCAGTGGATTTGGGCAGTATCATGTTAACATCATGAAAATAATGGTGGTTGTAATTATTATCAGTATGGGTCTTCACTCGATGGTGAAGTTCTTGAGGCCAGGGACTATTCTGAGGTCACAGCAGGTATTCTACATGGGAAGAAAAAATGAAATGGCGGGATGGGAGGTTAAAGGAAGAAAGAAAGAGAGGAAGGAAATACCAGGGAAAAAAGAAGGAAGAAGTAACAGCTTAAAATAGCCAGAACTTGCCAACCAGAGTAGGAGGATCTTTACGAAATCTGAGTTTCATAGATTAGGAAATAACGGGGATGATAAAGGATAAGGAGGACATCTAGAGTCACCAGGTCAGGAGTGGTGGGTGGAACACAGGCTCTCTTCTATGTCACTCCTCATAGACCCTGGGCCAGAGTTATTGGCCTTTCTATTTTCTTTAGTGAATGTCCATTTGTTCATATGGTAGATAAACTATGATGCCTGCCACTAGGAGAATATAGCATTTCCTAATCATCCCCCTTTGGAGACTGAGGAGAACACGGCTCCTGGGTGGACATTTAATGCATTTGTGTCTTGTTAATGTCTGCCTTGCAAAACCTAGAAATTATTTTGAATAGGCTTAATATTAATATTCCTTAATACAGCATGATCTTGGTGTTGATCTATTGAACTCCAGAGACCAAACCCTATCCTCAACTGTAATGAGAATTGCTGTCTCTAACACCAAACCGAGGCAGTTAAAACAATTTCAACGTATTTTTCTTTGAATATAAATTTGGACTAAAGCACCTATGAAGATTGGTGTCTCTTGGAAAACAGGCACATGTTAGAGTCGATCTAAGAGCCCATACAGGGAATCTACAGCTCATACTGAAGGGAGTAACAGAAAGGAAATTTGTCCCCATGTTTAGGTGTGTAGGGATTCTGAGAAGTGAGTGAAAATTAATGGTAAAACCTTACAGGTTGCCTTGGAAGTGGAGGTCGCAATGAACTTGAGATAAGAGAGCAAGGTTGGATGTTATAATGTCTGTAATTTACTGCAAAATACCCCATCAAAGCACAGGCAGTCTGCCTTCACAGTGTATCCCAGGTGGCCTATACCCTAGTCACAGTCATTGGCCTGGAGTAGGAGTTCACACCTTAGCTGGAAGAGCCAGCATCCTCATTAGGTAGCTGGCATTCCAGAAGCATCTCTTACAAAAGCATTCGTGCTTTTTATTCTTGAAGAATAGCACAAGCTTTGCTAGTTGGCAAACTTAATGTTACCTATAGATTTTCACAAAAGAAATCAGTCGTTTTTAAACTAGCATAACCAGTGTTACAAATGGGGTTTCCTTAGTCAGCTTGCCAGTGGTAAAGATGTATAGATTATCCGACATACTTTACCAGGGTAGCTCCCTGCCCTTTCTTGAGAGCCATATAAAAAGACTAGCCTGTCCTATAGCTCTTATTAATTTGATCCTATGTCTGGCTTTGGGTTTGGCAGATTCGAATAGCATGATGCATATTATAAGATTAATTGAATTCTGAACATTATGTTTACCTTAAATGATAATGTGATATTAGGAGCTGTAACAGCCAGGCTGTAATCATGAGGGAATAAATCCAGGGACAACATGCTACATGTATTTATTTTCTAGTGCTCAAAAATAAATTATTCCAACACTTAATGGCTTAAGACAACATAATAATTTATTATCTTCTCTGGTTCCTGGGGGAGGAATTTGGAAGCAGTTCTGGCTCGAATGTCTCTCACAAGATTACAATTGTGTGCTGGCCGGACTGTGACTATTTGAAGGCCAGTTGAGGCTGAAAGACCCACTTGTAAGACAGCTTGTTTGGCAAGTTGGAGGGGCCTGCTGGAAGGAAGCCTCGATTTCTTATCGTGTTGGCTTCTTCATATACCTGGGGCTTGCTCACAACATGGTGGTGCACCCTCGGAGAGAAAGCCAAAGTGGCCCCTAGACACCACGGCAATGAGCCCACTTTTGCCTCATGAACATGCTGCGAGTTTCTTGTGAAAGCTACAAAATCAGATTTGATTTTGATTTTGTAAGAGGAAAATATTTTGACCTTTTCAAGAAGCAATCTTTTAAACACAGGGTATCCCAAAGTTCAACATACATATAAAATATTAAAACTACACATAATGTAATATAATATTAGTACTCAGGATTAATTTGTCATAATACTTGAAGCAAAAATAGTGCTATGAGAAAAGTTATATAAGGGCCAAGTTCAATGCCCAGGGTGTCCTAGAAGTCACCGAATATTGGAAGATTAAAAATTTGAGATGTCATTTAGTTAATTTAAATTTAAGAAGAAAATAAAAAGTAAATGAGCAGAAATGTGAGTCCCTGTATCTGTTAAGAATAGCTTTGTGATTTTTCCATGGAACACTTTTTATTGTTTAGTTAGTTTGGAAAAACAAATTCGTCATCTTTTTTCGAGCCTCGCATTATCTGGTCTCCAATTCCTAAAGGTGTCATTTAGTTACGAAGAGCAATCCAGCTGCTGTCAAATATTTACAGCCCTGTTGGAACAGGGGGGCGGGGGGGAGGGTGTCCTCTGGTGACGCTGGTGCCATGTTCAGGTTCAAGGGCATTCGCAAGGGCATGGTGCCATTGGCTGCTGCACAGGGACCAAGGTAAACTGAGGGGGCCATAAGAGAGCGCACCTCTGCTGACCTTGCCTGTAGGCTGATCAGCTTTGCTCTGTTTTTCTCTTCCCCCCAAATATGGAGTCTCCCTGCCAAGAGCGTGTCACGGCTTTTGCAGATGCGAGAAGCAAGGCAAGAAGATGCTTTGTTTTGCTTGGAAGTTAACCTTGGACTCTCAATGGAGCATTTAATGTCATGTGGAAGCAAAGTCCTCCAAACATAACAACTCCACCCTCCTGAGGGCCAGACTGCCGTGAACCTCAGTCTTCCCAGCCACAGTTTCAGAAAAGATCTTTGAGCAAAAGGTGAACCATGAAGCCCAAACACTTTTCTCAAGCCAGAAGACCAGGCAAATTAAGGGGTATTGGGGATACTTAGGTATCATGTAGGACATTAGTTTTGAAGAAGGCTAAAACTCGATTGTAATAAACTAAAACTGTGGTGGAAGTAACTTAAATTTCTGCTTATTTTATTATATGTGCTGCCGAGGCGAGCTGTTAGGTTTCTGCTTATGACAATACTGCTGCAAGCTTCAGCACTGTCCGCTTCTCTGAACGCTCCCTTGGTGACACCTCCATGTAAGCAATGGGGCCAAGCTACAGCCAAAACCTTCTACCTGACCATATCCAAGACCAGAGTCTCACATTGGCCAGCTGGCCTGTAGCATGCAAGAATGCATGATGTTGCACTATTCTCTAAGAATGACAGACTGTTTAAGCTGTTACGGTCCGATGATAAGCTCTTCAATGCACATCACAGTACATACCTAGCTTAGAAAACTGTCCACAATAAGCCCCTGTAGCCCATCCTCTGTTGTGAATACAAAGGATTTGATTATTTATACAAGTTTCACACTTCCACCAAAGTTGAAAGAAATGCCTTAAAGGGAAGCCACACGAAGTGCCTTAGGGAACCCAGTTTCTCTCTAGGCCCTGCAGAGTGAGGCTTGGACTTGCTAGTTTGACCCGCTTGTTTAGTGGATGACGCCTCCAGCTGGAGCAGCCAGGGACAGACAATGGGAGAGGAAGACAGGAGAAGATCAACTGTCCTTATCTCTTTGGACATGGGGTCTCGTGGTGCTAAAACCAAGAATGGCAGCAGCAAAGTGTAGGCTTCCAGTGTGGGCTCTGGAGACCAAGTACCTAGTCTAGCACTTAGTATCCATTATTTAACTCACCGTGGAAATTCGAGTATGTTTCCTAACCTCCTTTATACGCAGTTTTCTCACTTAGAAACTAAGAATGGTAGCTCCTACCTCCTAGAGACACGTGAAGTGAAAATGAAATAACGCATGCAGAGCGCCTCTGGGCGTGCTGGGCATGTATTACTCCCAAATGTTAGCTCTTATCATTGTTGTAATGATTAGTACTTGAAAGAGAATAACTTGGAGGCTCTTCAGTAGTGGGGTAGACAAGTCTACAGGAAAAAATAACAAATAATATGCCTGATATGGGCCCAGTTCAATCAAGAAGAGGTAAGTTAGCACTCTCAGTAGCTCAAGAAGGCAGGGAATTGTGCAATTGGGTGATTCCTTTTGGGAACTGTTTTGCCAAAATAGAATTTACTTTTTAAAATGTAGGTGCCTACAGAGGTAAAGTTTGATTATCTAGAGAAATTTCTGCAAATAAAATTCTTTGTTAAAAAGAGAGGCATAAATCAATGTACCTACACAAGCCATAGCAGGCCTTGTGGGTGACCCCCACGGGCCTGTGTGTCATCAGCCTTTGGGCAAAATATGGACTTGCAGCCTCTGAGTGTGTGCTGTAGTAAACCTGCCAGCTCCAGGAGCAGGTCTGGGAACACATGTGTTTTCTATCAGTGTTAATGGATTTGACCATCTTATTTCCTGGTATTTGGCCTTCCATTTTTGCTGAGTCATTCAACCTCAGGGAACTTCTGAAACAGCAGTCACATGTCTAGAGGAAGCTATTGGGGCCCATAGCTTGGCTGCAGGCAAGTGCATATTCAAACTCAACTTTCACCCGGTCACAAATTCATATACAAGACAGACTGTGCTTGAGTTAGAGACCTGGGGCTCACTGTGAGGTGCAGGGCTGGGTGGTTTTTTTAATTTTTAATTTTTTTTCACAAGCTGCTTGCTTTATAGTGAGGAGGAAGGGCCCACATTCAAGGACTGGATATGGGTCTTAAAAAGTTCTATAAACTATAAAAATAAATGTATACAATGTAACGAGGAAGCCCTGAGTAGTCTCTTCTGAAGGTAGATACTACCTGCTGTAAGTTTGGTTATATCCCCAGCTGTTCTCTGCTAGATCTTTCCTGCCATTGCCAGCTGCTCACGAGTGGATTGGAACTCCTCAAACTGTGACTAAAATAAAACAACTTCCTCCCTTGAGTTGTGGATTATAGGTTTTGTGTCCCAGCAATGAAACGATGACTAAGACAGGAACCAATGGGACCGGCTAATCAAGGATGTGGAATGATCACAAGGCCATAGGGGTGAGATGAGATTTTTTATGTCATACATAAAAAGGAAGGCTTTCCAGTCAGGTAGTGATACGGCCATGACTAAGCTTTAGAAAATGTCTCAGTGAAGGAGGGAGTCTTTGCCAACAGTTAATATGCAGGACACAGTGAGACAGGAGAGAGCAGAGGTGTTAGTTGCAAAACACAGGTGAGAGTCGAAAGCAGAGAGAAGGGAAGGAAGATGAGTAGAGACTAAGGAAAACTGAGAAGTGGGAAGAGAAAATATATTTACGAGAGAGTTTGAGCACGGTGGAGGACAGTGGCGATGGAAGAGCGAGGTGGGTCACAATCTGGGTAGGCACAAACTATGACGCATGACAAGGAAGTAAGTCGTTGAGTCTAGGAAAACAGAAGGCTGATCCGCAAGCACCTTTGTGATGACTTATATGCATGTGAAAGAAACAAATGACTGTATTCTGATTTCCCAAGAAAAATGTGTGTCTGCCTAAAGAATTCAGGTGAGACGTGAGAAAGAGTATGCGATTGGGAAGAGTTGGAGACGTTTTATATCGTGGTTTGGGTCTGGAATGTCCCCCAAAAATCTCATGTATTTGGATGTTATGGTTTGTCTGTAGAACCGTGTGCTGTTGGGAGACGGGGGCCTAGTATGGAGGGGTGGATTATGGGCATATGGTGGAGGACAGGCATGTGGACTGGATTAGAGTCGTGCGGTAAGAGCTTCAATGTAGAAGGTGTGGAACACTGAGGCTGGACTACTTCCTTCCTTCCTGGATTTGACTGGACTTGGCTTCCCGTTTGCAGTGTTGTGAGGAGCTGCCTCTGCCACGAACTTCCACTGTTGCCAGCTGCCCCTGAGTTGACTGAAACTGGGAGCTAAAATAAATAACTTGTGCATGTTGGGTATTGGTTGATTCACAGCAACAAAAAAGTAAATAAGACATTTTGCTTTCAGGATGGGTTTTATTCCCAGGCTCAAATCTTTGTGTCACTGCCTTGAGATAGAAAGAGACGCCTCCGTCATCCATGCTGGATGCCCAGCTGAGCCATTTTTGGAAAGTGGTTTCCTCTTTGACTGGAAAAGGTATCATTGTTACTTTAAAGAAAAGCAAAATCAACATCTGTGCATTTGTCACTGGTAAGTGACTGCACTAAATTCCTTTGTGAATTTAAAATAAAAGCAGACAAAAGTAACAGGCATGAGTGGGCTTTGGTTATATCTCCATCAAGATCAATCTCTTGGGAGAGCTTGAAAGAGAATCACTTCTAAGTAGCTTTGAAGGAAATATAACCAAGGGAACACTTTCTGAGAAATGTGTCCTTATGTGATTTCATTGCTCTGCAAATATTGCAGAGTATAATTACTATATATACTAAATATATATATATATATATATATATATATATATATATATATACTATATATACTGAGGCTGCTATGATTTCAGCAGATGGTACAATCCTGTGAGAGCACAGTCATGTGTGCATCCCATTGTTGAAACACCATTATGATGTGTGTGGCTGCCTTGGAAGCTTTGGGGCATTTAGAGTGACTCAAGGCAATGTGACAGAGACTCATCTGGAAACCTGAGTGCACCATTTGGTCCCTGCCTTTGCCAGAATCACTTGTCTTCTCTCTCTGCAAACTGACTTTTACCACTTCAGCTGCCTGACGATACCCTAATATCCTGTCACAGAAGCAGCCAGACCATCTCTCTGACCCAATTTCAAATAATTGAAGAAGAGTTTCTGGTCCTGTTCAGTAAACAAGACCACCCAGATCATGCACAGGTACCGAAGGGTACGCACAGCTTTGCACAGGACAGGACAGTTCTCAGGGAAGGGTGCCACAGACTGGGCTCTTTTAAGCAACTCTTAAAAATGCTTTAACAATCATGACTGGCTACATATTTTAATCTTTTCTGAGTATGTGGCAGATATGTGAAAAGTAGAGGTGGAGAATAGACATAAAGGGCTAACACAAAAACATTTAGAAAATTGCCTTCCAGAATCGCGGAATGCGATAATCCAACTAACTGGTCTATGGAGCTGGCCAACAAAGAAAACCCCAGCCAAGGATGCCAACCTTTGTCATTCTTGAAACTCAGGAGCGATCAGCCTATGTTCACTGCCCTGTGAATACGTAGGAACTACCACTTCTGAACCTTTCTCAGATATGAAGTTGTGGCCACTCTGTTTGCGCCACTTCCCTTCTCAGGAGGCGTGTGCACATTTATGGCAAGTCATGAACCTGTAGCGGGACGGGCAAGTCCACGCCGTCAGCCTGTCTCTATATCCCTTCTGTCTCATTTCCGCTGACTGCATATCTCCTGTGACAGCCATTCACAGTTTCAAATCCAAGGTGTGTGTTGATTCCCATATTGGACCCCTGAGTATTTTGACTGTGGGGCTTGGAAGCCTTGTATTTGTCAATAGAGCTGTATTGAAATATAACTGATAATAAACTATAAGATATGTGTTTTAAATGCAGTTTGATCAGTTTTAACATTTGTGTGTACCGTGAAACTATTGCCAAAGTCGAGAAAAGTAACACACTCCTCTCTCCACAAAATTTCTTGTGTCCCTTTGAATTCCTCCCTCCTTCCCTCTCTTCGCTCTCCTCCATCCTAGGCAGCTGCTGATCTGTTTTCAGTTGCTGTAGATTAGTTACATTTCTGATAATTTTCTACAAATTCTGTAACTTTTTTTGTTTCATTACATATAATGATACCGAGATTCCTCCACGTGTTGTTTTTATTCATTCCTTTTATTGCTGATTAGAGTTTCAGTACATGGATATATCACAGAATGTTTTTCCACTCATTTGCTGATGGACCTTTGGATTATGTCTGAGTTTTGACTCTTCCAAATAAAGCTGTTGAGTATGTTGTATGCATGTCTTTTAAGGACTTCATACTTTAATTTGTCTTCAGTAAATACTCAGGAAAGAAGTAACTGGTGAATACAATATGGATGTGTTAAGCTTTCTGAGAAACTACCAGATTGTTTTATGTATTTTACTTATTCACTAGTAGTGTGGGAGTTCCAACTTCTCTACATTGTTCTCAGCATCTTTGTTGGATGTCATTTAATCATATATTCAAAAGATCTCCCTCCTCTTCAATTTTCTGGAGGAGTTTGTGTAAAATTGGTGTTATTCACTGATCCTTAACTGTTTGTTGGTGCTATCAATGATGCTGTCTCTTCTGTAGCTTTCTTTGTGGAAAGGCTTTTAAGAACAAATTTAACCATTTCATAAATATCGTGATTATTTGTATGTTTTTGAAGGAGCTTTGATATTATGCCTTTCAAAGTATTAGTCCGTTTCATCTAAGTTGTAAAATTATTGGCATCGTGCTGTTTATAATAGTTCTCTTTCATTTTTATGATATATGGAATCTCTAGTGATATTAACTCTCTTGTACTTGGCAATGGCAAGTTGTATCTTTCCCCAGTTTTATTGATATGTATAAGTGCAAAGCATGAATTTTATATTGATCTTGAGTATTTTGTGCACATACATATCATGGCAAAGTTACAAATCCTTCCCTTCTCTCTTCTAGACACTGCCTCCACCCCTCCAGTTCCCATTATTTCCCACATTAAGTTGTATGAAATAAGTGTGATCTGGGTTTCTCATACCAGAGAAAACATTTAATATTTCACCTTCTGCTTCTGACTCACTTCACTAAGCATGATGGTCTCAAGTTGCCTCCACTTACCTACAAAAGCCTCCAATCTATCTGTCTGTATTGATGAGTAGTACTCCATTGTATATAAATACCACAATTTATGTAACCAGGTCTGTTGATGGGTATTTTGGTGTCTTCCACATTTTAGTTATTGTTAGTTGTGCTGCTGTGAACATGGGTATACATGTATCTCTGTAATATGTTGTTTTTAACCCTTTTGGGAAAATTCCCATAAGACATACCATTGGATCAAAGAGGATATTTATTTTCAGTCTTTGAGAGACTTCCATACTGCTTTTAATAGTGGTTGTACCAGTTTACATTCCCACCAGTAGTGTAGGAGGGTTCCTTTTTCTCCACAGACTCACCAGCACTGATTGCTGTTTGTGTTCTTGATATGTGCCAATCTCTCTAGAGTTAAATGATATCTTAGTGATGTTTTGATTTGCATTTTTCTTATGGCTAAGGATGTTTGAACGTCGCTTCATGTATTTATTGGCCATTTGAACTTCTTCATCTGTGAACTGCCTATTCATTTCTTTTACCCATTTTTCAATAGGGTTCTTGATTTTGAGGGGTTTGCTTTGATTCAGTTCCCTGTATATTCTGGTTATGAGCCTCCTATTTGAGATGTTCGTGGTGAATATTTTTCCCAGTCCGTCAGTTCTCTTTTTACACCATTGATAATCTTTTTTTGTCATGCAGAAACTTTTTAATTTGACATAATCCCATTTGTTAATTCTGAGAGCGATTCCTTTTGATTTTGGTGTCTTATTAAGAAAGTTTTTTGCCTACACCTGTGTCATTTAGATATTTGCCTAATTAATCTTCCAGAAAGTTCAGTCTTCCAGTTTTAATACTTAAGTCTTTAATTCACTTTGATTTGATTTTGGTACATAGTGACAGGTGTGTGTCTATATTCATTCTCCTGCGTGTGGATGTCCAATTTCCCAGCACCATTTGTTGAAGAGACTGTCCTTTTTTCAGTGTATGCTTTTGGCTTCTTTATCGAATATTAGATAGCTGAGGGTATTTGAGTTTGTCTCTGCAGCCTCAATTCTTTTCCACTGGTCTACATGTATGTTTTTGTGCCAGTACCATATCGTTTTTACAACTATTGCTTTATAGTTTAACTTGATGTCTGGAGTTATAATGCCCCCTGCCTTGGTCTTGTTACTTAAGATTGCTTTGGCTATTCCAGGTATCCTTTGGTTCCATATGAATTTAAGGATTATTTTTTTTCAATTTCTGTGAAAAAATTGTTGGAATTCAATAGGAATTACATTGAATCTGTGTACCAGTTTTTGGCAGTATAGTCATTTTGACTATATTGATTCTGCCTATTCAAGAACAAGAGATGTCTTTCCATTTTCTCATGTCACCTACAACTAATTTCTTCAGTCTAATGTAGTTTTCTTTATATAGGTCCTTCACTTCCTTGGTTAAGTATACTTCTAGGTATTTAATTTAATTTAATTTTTTTTTGCTGGGCTACTAAAGATGGGATTATTCTTCTGAGCTCTTTGTGAGTTTGTTATTGGTGTAGAGAAAATCTATTGATTTTGGAGCCTGTGATTTTGCTGAATTTGTAATTATCAAGGTATATTTGGTATGTTCTGCCATTATTGTAGCTTTTCAGCATCTTCTACTAGACTTACTTTCTTCTCAGCTCATTCTTCTATATCTGTTGTCTTTTTTCCTCTGGGGTCTTTCACTTTCTGACTTTCCTTTAAGTATTCTCTGCAATGCTGGCTCAGTGGCTGCAAATTTCTTTAAGCTTTCTATATCATGGAAAGTTTTAATTTCTCTCTCTAATTTAAAAGATAATTTTGCTGAATACAGCAGTCTTGGTTGGCATTTATGTTCTCTTAGTGCTTGGATGATGTTGCCTCATGATCTCTTGACTTTCAGCTTCTGGGTTGTGAAATCTGCAGTTATCTTGATGGGCTTATCTTTATAAGTCACCCACTGTTTCTTTTCTTACAGCTTTTAATATTCTCTCTTTGTGTTGGGTCTCTAGTATTTTAATCATGATGTGTCATGATGAGGTTTTCTTCTGATCAAAGTTGCTTGGTATTCTATATGCCTGCAGTAGTTCCATGTTCATTTTTTTCCTTAGATTTGGGGAATTTTCTTCCATAATTTCATTGAACATGGCCTTTAAGCCTTTTGTTTTGTCCTCAGTTTTCCCATAATTCTAAAGTTGTTTCTCTTTGAGTCATCCATCAGCTGTCGTAACCATTCTCTTTCTTCCTTTTCTGTTTTGCATTCTTTAGAGCCTGAACGTTCCAACTCAACCATTTTATCTTTTAGGTCTGATATTCTATTCTCAAAATGTTCAGACTGATTACTTATTTTTTTTTCCTGTGTGTTTTTCACATCCTGAATGTTTGCTCTCAGTATTTTTATAGCTCTGCTTTATTCTTCTCTAATTTCTTGTATTGCCCTCATTACCTTGCGGTTTATATTTTCTTTGTTTTCCTCTAATTTCTTGTCAATATGTGCTGATAGCATAGCTATGTCCCGGAGTAGCTCTTGCATTTCCTGTTTTAATTCTAAGTATTTCTGAGCCCAGAAATTATCATCTTTTTTGCCTTTTTTTATCCTTGAGTTCTTCTATTTCAAGGTCCCTGGCATCATTTTCTGGGGTTTCAGGTCTTTCTGTAAGAGATTCATTACCACGTTTCCTCTTGATTCTGTTACAGTGAGGTGAGGCTCCAGTATTGTTGATGAGCTCTGTTTCTTTTCCTGAGATTCTTAAATTAGACTCTGTCTGTTTTAAGTGTTGCCTGGCTATCTCTGGGCACAGGAGGGATGGGGTGCAAAAGGATCATTTCTGTGAGCTCCCAGGTGCTGGCAGGGCCCTCAAATTGTATCTTTTTGTCTTTAATCTGCCTACAGGCTTTTAATTTTGATGGACCAACTTTTTGTCTCATTGCTTTTGTCCATATTGTTTTTCTTTTTTTCTCCATTAATTTAAAAAATTATTGGGTAAAGTCCATGTGTTATTCATATTTCTTCAGTTTTTATGTGATATCCTTTTTCTGTCCCAGGACCACCTTCAGATGCGTTAAGCTGCCACAGCTCTCTAGGTTTCTCCTAGAAGTGACAATTGTTAAGATTTTTCCTGTTTGCAATGACTATTCAGAGGAGTATTGTCAGTGCTTTTGATTTTTTTTAGGGCGATTTCTTGGTTAGGGTTTATTTAGTGTTTTTCTTCATGATTAGACTAAGATTATGGGATTTTTAGGAGAAAGACCACAGACGGGAAATGTCAATTTCATTCCATCGTCAGGAGTACAGACTATCAATGTAACCAATGACTGTTGATGTGAATCTTGACCACCTGGCTGAAATAATATTTGTCATGTTTCTTCACTGTAAAGTTACTTTAACTCACCATTAATGCTGTACCCTTCGCGTGTCAGTCAATAAGCATGTTAAGGAATCAGGGATCAAGTTCTGCCTCCTTGAGGGCACGTTATCTCCGCAACTTATTTGAAATTATTCTATATAAGAGATTTTTCCTTCCCCGTTTATTTATTGAATCATTGATTTTTATCAACATAGACCCTTGAATATTTGTTTTATACTTTGGTGACTATTTTTTACTTTTATTTTTGTTCATTTCAAAATAGATTCTAATTTTCTTTGTGATTTCTTTTTTGATTTGTGAGATATTTATAAGTATGAAATTTAGTTTCCACATATTTGGGGATTTTTTTCAGATATCTTTCTGATGCTTGTTCTTTTTTAATTTTACTATTTTTGGAGATTGTACTTTATATCATTTTAGTTCTTTGAAATATATTGAAATTTCTTTTATATTCCAGAATATGCACTTTGAAAAATTCTGTATGGCCTTGAAAAGATTGTAATTTCTGCTTTTGTCTCCTTTTCTGGGCAGGAAGTTCTATCGATGTCATTTACACCACCTGGATGATACTGTTATTTAGGTCACTAATATCTTTAATTTTCGTGCTTTTATCAACTATTAAGAGGGAAGTGTTGAAATATCTGATCAGAATTGTGAATTTGTTACTTTCTCCTTTCAATTGACCACATATTTGTTTTATTTTTATGTACTTTGTAGGTAACTTATTACAGATACAAACATTTGTTATTATCCTCAATCCTCCAGAAAATTCAATTCCTTTATTACTGTTGACTCCTGGATATATACTTCATTCTAATATCTGCTTTTTCTGACATTAATATAGTCACTTCAGTTTTCCTTTGATTACCATTGTCACATTTTAGTTTTCTACTTATGTTTTTAAATCTAAAGTGGATTTCTTACAAACAATCTTATCTGGGTCTTGCTTTTTAAAAAATTAAATATGGAAATCTTTTTGGCTTCAAACCTGTAAGTTCTCAAATTGAGATATTTAGACCATTTATATTTCATTTTGATATGGTTGAGTTTATATCTATCACCTTGCTACTTCTAGCTGTCTTTTGTTCTACTTCTCCTTTTTCATCTTCTTTCGGAATAATTTAGTATTTTAAAACATTCTGTTTTATATTCAATTCTAGTTATTAGTTATATTTCTTCATTTTAGTGCTTGTTTTAGAGTTTACAGTATACACCTTACTAATAATATCCATTATTATCTACAAATAAAAGTCAGGGTCTGTGATAAGAGGCCAAATATGTTATACATGAATTTCAAATAAAATAGTAGAAATTTTTATTTCTGGGAAATAAGCTTTGATAAGAACAAAACACTCTAAGAATTATTCAGCGTTAAGAATGGGAAGGAATACATATAAGCACATTTAAATGTTTATATTTGTAAGAAGTAAAGTTTGGGCAATCTGATTTCTGTACTTTTACAAAATAATAAAAAGTTTTATAATAATAAAATATCTCTCCTATGACATATGTGCATTCAACAACTATTTTGGCAATTTGAGGTAGCTAAAATAGACCAGGTATGGAATATTTTTAGTACTTAATGTCTGGTTAACACTATCTTCTCACTTTGGGAATTATACAATAAACCAAAACATCTCTCTGGAGACTCTGGAGGAATTTCCAATATGATAGAAGAGCTTGTATGTCTCTTCAAGTAAAGGTCTGTTGCAAAAGGTCAGTACAAAGTCTGGTATGTGACCTGGGCTGGAGGCACTGGGCTAAAGGTGTGATTACACTGTCCTTACTGAAGAGAGTCTTGAATGTTCTTTATACTCATGTTTAAATTTCATAAATCCTATGGAAGTCCCTATGCTAATTTCATTTAGGCTTCCTGATGAGATAAATTCCCAACTTCCCGGTTCCCTTACTCATTCACTCATTCATTTCTTTGGAAATGTATGTGTGTGTCCAGTGTCAGTCACTGGGCAGATGCTGAAGAGTCAGGGGTAAATAAAGCAAACCCTTCCTTCCCTGCTCTGTAATCTGCTGCTCAAAATGCCCTGTGCTCAGAAGTATAAGATATCTGCTCTAACTAGCATCTAGGCAGACCCAGGTGTGTAGACAAACACCTACAATTTAGAGCAGGCAGAACCAAAAAATTTTGCCACCTGACTGCTGAGAATTCTCTCCCATCAGGCAGAAGGAACAATGAGGGTGGTAGGGCTCAGCGCTAGTTGTACCTCCCCACCAGTCAGAGCCGTGGAAAGACAAAGGGAAGGGGGGTAAGAGCTTCCTGTCATAAGGGCTCAGACTTCATGCTCCTTGGGAAGAACGTTGCCAAGGGAATTTATTCACCACTAGTAACCATGAGACTGGGCAACCTTAGAATTCTATCCCAGCCACAGACCATGTGATTTTATGTACCCCATTACCCTCGATTCCTGGTGCTCTGGCATTTCCTGTCTGCAGCTGAGAGGCAGGCTGGTCTTGGGCCACTGTCCTGTGGTCCCTCAGTTTTCCTGAGTTACAACAGGGAGGACAGGCAGCCTGATGGCTACGCAGATAGTGTGCTCTGGGGTTGAGATAAACTGTTCCTGTGCCTCCAGTGCTGAATACCACTATTCCTCCCTAAACTCTGTCCCCAGAAACTTCTTTCAACAACCCTGGGGTCACTTGGCCTAACTCTGGCAAGGCTGAAACCAGGCAGCATAACAGACTGTTTTGTAAGTGTTCCTTCATGCTTCCAAGTTTGCACTTCCTTTAAAAGACCTTTTAGTCGTTGTTTTCTTTCTTCTTCTTCTTCTTCTTTTTAAATTCTCACTCCTTCTGTCCTATTTTCATTAACTTGAAAACAGCAAATTGCATTTGGCCAAGCGTGAAAAACCCTCCCTTACCCAAAGGATTTCTTAGTAAACAGTTTCTGAATGGGTCTGACAACGATTCAGCCAGTGAGTCAAACACTCAGAACACTTGAGAAGAGTTGGAACCAAAAGGCTTCATTTGAAAATCATCTGGTCTCTACCCCCATAGCCCTGCAGAGGGCCAAGTACACACCTATCACTCTGCCTAGTGCTGAACTAGAATACCCATGATGGCAAGAAGGGCTTTCAGGACCAGAAGACTCCTCCTCCTCGTATTGAATAAACTCAAATGCAAACATTTCCCTATGATAGGAAAGGCACTAGCTGGGACCTGACAGCTTTCTCTCTTGCTTCTTTTCCTGCTTATATTACATCCTTTCCTCATGCAATAGTCTGCCAAGCTGCCTCATGCTCTTGCCCGTAGCAATACCACTTCCCTTATTCCAGGAATTCTGGTTAAAAGGACAAGGTAATATGGGATGGATTTCTCATTCATCTTTTAGCACCTATCTTAGCAAGCATTGCTTTGTCAAGTGGTCTAGCAGATGATTGGATTCCAGAACCGAGGGAGGACAGAACTAGCACGGTTGCACTTCGGTGGTAGGGGAGGTAGGCAAAGGCGTTGGGTTGGGCAGTGTAGGGAAGGAGGAGGGTGGTGAGAGGCTCTGCAAAGAGCTGGGAAGAGGAAATGGGAAGGTGAACATGCTGCCGAGTGTTGCATCTTCTGCCTGGTCCCACCCCAGGGTGTTTCTTTTGTGGGTATTTGGATTACTCTTCAGCCCCCTAGAAGCAGCATGGTGAAAGGCCGTCCCCTCACAAGCAGCTTCCTAGATAAAGGGTCCGCCCAGATCTGCCATGTCCCAGCTGTGAGGCCCTGGCCTGGCCTTATCAGTCAAATGCTATCAGGCTTCTGAACCCTCTCTCTTGATGACCTCACATACTTTAGTGGCATCGATTATAGCTTATCTGGCAACGTGTTCCAAATCCTCATATCAAAGCCAGATCTCTTCCCGGAGTTCTTGAGTCCTGAACCAAAGCTCCTCTGCACATTTCTATTTGGGATTTGCAGGTGCCTAAACTCAGCCCTCTCAGACAGTCCTCACCCTGCTTCCTCCCTAGCCTCGCTGAAGTGAAGGTCCTGTCAACCACACCACAGAGAAGTCCGAGTGTCTTCCCCAACTCCTTTGGCACCTCCCACGTTTATTCAGTCACAAGCTCCTCACAGGCTCCTAGACTGTCTCTCGAACCCACTCCTGCTTCTCCTCCCTGCTGGAATTGGCCCACATTGGAATCCCATCTTCTCCCTCCCAGACCGCTTCAATATCTTCGTGTTTCATCTTCTCAGACTGGAACCTCCATTGACGAATTATTCTTCCTAAATTAAAACCCTATGATTACTAGCTTACGTCCCATAGGGTTGAAGTCCAAAGTGTGTAACGCGTCTTGAAATATGTTCACCTAAATCTCCTCTTCCCATTTCCCACCCACCATGGCGCTCTGTCCGCTCCATTCCTGTCTACCCCCTCCATACCTCCCATTCTACTAAGCCACCCCTCAAGAGAGCTCCCCAGTGTCCCTGTACCCGACGGGCTGCTTCTGTAGCGCCTACCCTACAGAGTGCTGATGGACTGTGCGCTGCTGCTGTCCCCCGTGGTGGTGAGCTCCTGCAGGGGTGGTCAGTCTGCCTCATTTCCTCTGTGCCCAGCATGGTATCAGCACTCAATTAATGTTTGTTGAATAGATATAAAACGGAGTCTCCGCTATCTGACAAGATACCTGTGAGAACTGAATGATGGATGACATGTAAGCGCTCTGGGAAGATCATTCAGATAAAATTCTGGTTTGTTCATGCAATGCAACTGTCATTCAGTCAGGCATTCACGCTATGAGCAACACGTACTACGTAGCTCAAATCCTAGGCTTTCTTATTTTTATATGACTTCTTTAGATAGAACAGGCGATGTTTGAAGCACTAGTTTGCATTAAAGATATTGATTAGATTTTAATAGTATTTTGCCGGACGCCTGAGGAGGTCCATATTTTCCTTGCTGGGGATGCCTCTGTGGGGGAAAGGGAGATACACACACACACACACACACACACACACACACACACACTCATACCCTCACACAGGACCTTTCTCAGTTTGACTCTCCCAACTCCTGCCAAGGAAAAGGTTTGATGAATTTCTCCAATTAAAGAACTTTGTACAAACAGTGCTCACGTTATTGCAAAAGCTACTATGAGTTCTATGAGCATGATTCCAAGCTTCAAGGGTACAGAGTTCAGTTTTTATGAGGGTGCAGGGTCCTGAGTTGTTAATGAAGTGAATACTAGCACTTGTCACTATGCCCATTAGTTGTATAAAATGCAGGGTCCTTCATCTCACTTTTATGTTGGGGAATAGAGGTTGAGGCAGGGATGGCATGTACCTGAAGTCTTTTTTATGAGCTAATATAAGTGGCTTCAATCATAAGCCTCACATGGGATAACGCTCAGAACAGAGAAATGTGTGGGAGTCAGAATTCAAGCAGGTGAAGTAGGAATCAAACCTAAGGACCCAGTTCCATGGTGTGGCACATCCTTCCCTTTGGCCTTCACTTCTTAACAAAGTAAGGAGGGGAGAGTTGAAGGAAAGTCAGAGAAAGGAAAATACCAAGTTTTGAAGCTGATAGCTTCATTTTATTATACAAATTAATAATCCATAAAGAACTATGAGTACTACTCACAGGAATTAAGATCTTACAGGTGGTGTGTTTTTACAGCCTAAGGTCTTTGCAACCTTCAGGTTCATGCAAGGACCTGAAGTCAAACATCTGTTGGATATAAATGACACCTAGAACCACTCATTGTGTAACAAACTGTCCACAGAAGAATAAATGTAAATGGTCAATCAACCAACAGGAGATATTCAGCCTCGCTAAAAACTATAGAATGCCTTACAGGGAAAGTTTAAAGTGTTTAACTGTACCACCTGTGCCTCTTGGACTTTTAGTTTAAAAAGTAAAGTAGTTTTACATATTTTCTCCCTTCCCAACTCAGAAGTCTCTGAACTGGTAGTAAGATGTTCCACTGGCAAAGTGGAGCAGATCCACAGTGATTCAAAGTGCATCGGATTGAAGCTTTCAGGAAAACAGAAGAGCAAATAGAACTGATTTATCAAATAAACCGGGAGAGAGAAGCAGTATGAGGGTACAGGGAAATGCTGAGCATAGAGTTAACCGTCTTCCTGAGAGGGGAATTTATTTCCTGGGAGGTTCTGAGGAGGCACTGGGATGATTAATTTCAAGTGTCAGCTTGATGGAGCCATGAGGTGCCCAAATTAAATATTACATTTGGGTGTAACTATGAGGATATTTTGGGATAAAATTAGGACCCAGTAAGGCAGATTGCCCTTTCTAGTGCAAACAGGCATCGTGCCAATACTGAGGAGAACAAAAGTTGGAAAAGGGCTACATCACTTTCAATTTTCTGTCTGTCTGCTTAAGCTTAGATCTTGATGTGTCTTTTCCCCTTGGACTCGAATAACAGCATTGGCTTTCATGGGTCTCCAGTTTTCACACAATAGACCATGGAACTTCTCAGTCTACATAACTGCGTGAGTCAATTCCCTCTACCAAATTGGTTCTGTTTCTATGGAGAATTCTGACTAATACAGGTGTCAATTCCTGAGTTGAAACTAAGGGAAAGTATGAGTGGAGAGTGGGTTGGAGCCAGGGTGACCATTGGAAGGGTTATTTGTAGAGCGGTAAACCTGTTGCCGCACTCATTTCCACTAACCCTTTAACCATGGGCAAAGAGCAGCTGGCCATGCACTGGTTATCCACAGAGATAGATCTGTTGATTACAAGGAGGATTCAGCAGTGTTCATGGAGAGTTCTAGGTTTCCCTGACTGAGAGTTGGCCCTTCAGAATGAAGTTTCCCTTGTTTTGGACCTGAAAGAGGACGTGTAAGAGTGTAGGAAGTAGCTGTCGCCTGGTTGCTGACCTCATAAGCTAAGGTCAACTGTGTGACTCCATGTGCTCTACTTATAAACGAGCACTCAGAAGTGTGAATCAGTAAGCAAGAATGGACAAAGTTCTTTAAAATTAAACATTACAGAAGGAGTAGAAGAGAAACTTGAGGAAATGTTCTAGAATGTACAGCATAAAGAAAGAAATGTGAGCCATGTGTTAGAAATGTATGGGATCAATCAGCAATTCCAGTAACCATTTAGAAGGCTCCAGAAAGAATGAAGGAGATGTGGGGGGAAATATTTTTAAAAGACAGAAATTTCTAATTGAGGATTGAGTAAAAATAATATAAGAAGTTTCATAGGCAGCATAACAGTGAGAACATGGAATATAAAGAGATTTTCAGTGCTTCTAAGGAACAAAAACAGAGTACCATGTAGAGACAAAGAACAAACCTGGTTTTGGTTGTTTTGCCAGGAATTGTAGACTCCAGAAGAGCAACTGAGGGGAATAACCATGCCTTTGTGGCAACACAGGAATATGATTTTCCATTTAGAATTATCAATTTAAACAGACTGCTCACCAAGTGTTAGAGAGAAAATCTATAGAGAAGTTTTCAGAGCCTCACTGCTTAATTATTAAGAAAATATGCTTTTACAATTACTATAACACAAAACTGGTTATTGATTTTTCAAATTAATCTATTAGACAAAACAAGGAGAAAATGTTCCTCCATCTCTTCTGAAAAATTACTTATATGTACATTCCAGTTAAATGAAGGATTAATCCAAGAAGGAGAAAATAGCAAAATCCAGGAAACATTAGAAATAACTTAATGGTGTGATTGAAACTAAAAATCATGCTGGTAGCTGTGTTATATACCTAGAAGACAATGATGCAAAATTTAAAAATGGTATGCTTAAGAAATTGGGTGACCTTTGTAATATAGTAAGCCTCCTTGTGGATGTTTCTATAGACAAAGTAATCATTAATAAAAAATTATAAGTGAGTAGAAAATCAGAAAAAAAAAGAAATCAGGTAAATCCTGTTATGATTTAGATCTGGAATGTCCTACTGTTTTTGGATGCTGTGGAGTGCCTGTGAAACCATGTGCTATAGCACACAGGGCCTGGTCAGAAGGGGCAGAACATTGGGGTTTGACCCAGAGGGGCTAATCACTTGGGATGGCCCTGGAAGGTGCACATCACTGGGACAGGATTAGAAAAGGCAGATGCTAGCTCTGCCCTACCTCTATAAGTCGACTTCCTGTCTGCCATGCCGTGAGCAGCTTCCTTCCGGCTCTCCACTGCCATGTGCTGTTACTGTTGCCAGCCCCCCATGAATGGAAGGAGGCCTCCTGAAACTGTGAACTCAAATAATCCTTTCCTTCCGTAATTCATACATGTGAAGTATTGAGTCAAAACAGTGAAAAAGTGGCCAAGACAAATCTTAATTCAAATGAGAAACAGTCTAAATTAAGGCATACTTTTGAAGAACTGGTTCAAATAAGAAATGTTAATTTTACTTTAAAATTTTTTTTTTCAAAAAGGTTCAGGATTATTTTCCTTCTTACTTGGTTCTTCAGTAAATAATTTAAATATTTAAAGAGTATAAGAACTACTCACTGGCTTTTAGTCATTAGAATCAATCCTTAAGCAAGGCATGGAATCCATCTTTGGCATCAAAATAGAATATAATCATTAACCTGGAATATAATTATTAACCCAATAAGTATCAAAAGGGATGAGAGTGATGGCCCAATTGAGGTGAGGGAATGGAGCCAGAGTTGGGGAAAAGACTGGGTGGTGAGTTAGCACCGTGTGAAATCTGGGGGACTATGGCATACAGTTACAAAGGAGATGGATAGAAGATGGATTAGCACAAACCCTCTTGGGGTGGTGGTCAGTAAATAATGTCAAAGGTTGGTAGGTAAACGAATGATGGTATGAGTTCTGTGGCAACTATTACCAGAGCTAAAACCAGAACTGGTTAACACAGGTTATGAGGAAGAGAAGAGTATTTCAAAATATTCTGTGCAGTTTGAATTTAGTTTTCATCACAGGGAGGTGCTATTTTAAAATAATGGAAATAGTAATATTATTTCCAATTGTTGGCATTTGTGAAGAAAACAGGCTCACTTTTATTCTATTTACAAGAGCAGAGTGAGAAATTAAAACCTCTTAAAGGGCTATTCTGTAATATTCTAAAGTCACTACCTAATAGTAATATTGCATAAGCTTCCAAACCAAGTAGATGATGCTGAACAGCAGCCAGCGACCTACCAAGAGGAGGCAGAAGAATAAACATGGCGTTCCATCTTTGCATGAAAACACACACACACACACACGCTCACATCCTGCCACGCGTCTCACAAATCGACTCGCTAAGATAGAAATATCAGCCAGCCACTGAGGTTCTCAGAACAGCCCTGGCATGGAAAGCTGGCTCTGGTTCTCTGGTCGTTTGCCCACCCCTATACTACTCATTTTGGTTTGCTTCGCTCAATGCAGCTAAATTGGAAGCTGGGCCTTTCTCCTTCTTGCCAGAGTCTGAGGCAAACCACAGAATTCCAAAGCCCTGGGAGCAGGCCGTCCACCTGGAGACGTGCCCTGAAGTCTGCTTGTCTTCCCCTTGTGGTTGCTTAGAAGAGGCCCTGTCTATGTTCCAAATGTGGTTAACCTATCAGAGCTGTGGCCCCTGCGGCCTGACATGTTCACCCTCCCTGTGTCATCGCTGATGTTATGGGAAAGGGAACATTGCCTTGGACAGCCCCGACAATGGTCTGTCCACCCTGGCTCGAGCAGGGAAGCCAGGTTCTTCCCATGATTTCATGATGAAACTCTTGGGAAGCATCTATGGCTAAGTTACAGTTTTGGAGAGCAGGACAGTTCACACATAATTGCTCACCACAGCCCTGTAATTTTCATTTTAGATGAGAAAACTGATGCTCAGTGGCAAGTCCAGTGGCTCTAGTCATTCAGCTAGAAAGCAGGAAAGTAACAATTAAAATTCTGACATTACCTGGGCAGGTGACACAGCACTTCAGGAAGTTGGGGCAGGAAATTTGCAAGTTTGAGTCCAGCCTAGCCAACTTAGTGACTTAGTTCAAAATACAAAATAGAGTCACCTCAGCCTTCTCACTGACAGCTCAGATTTCTATGGAAGAGGGCTTGGGCTAATCAGCAGCGATGGACAGAGCTGAGAGGAGGAAATTTGTTTACTTTGAACCTCTTTGGAGGCGGGGGCCGGGGGGTGGGGAGAGGAAGGAACTTTAGGTTAGGTGGCAACATATGTCTGTTATCCCAGCACTCTGGGAGCCTGAAGCAGGCTGATTGTAACTTCCATTTTCCAGTTCAACTTGGGAAATTTATCAAGACACTGTCTCAAAATAAGAATTAAATAATGTAGCACCCGTGTAAAGGCCATGAGTTCTCTATCTAGTACAGCAAGAAAAGAGAAAAAAAGTAACATTGGAGCCCTTCAATGTACGTTCACTCAAATGTGAGTGACCCCACAATGTGAGATGGTAGTACCGCGTTCTGGTAAGTGGAGTTTCTGAGTCTGTTTTCCAATTAGATGATTTCAAGGCTGGAAAACAATTGGGTCTCAATCTAAGAAGTGCAGCCTTTGGTCCAGAAGTGTCTTAGAAGGGGACCCTGAGTTTTGCTGCTAAAATGAAACACCAGTGGTCAGCATTCAAATCCTACAACTGTTTGACTTGTTTTGGTTTTTGAAATTTTGACTTGTAGGTAAACCTAGAAGGAGAAAAAAAAAAAAGAAAGAAAATATGCAGTTGTTTAGAATCCAGTGACATGGAAAATGAAATTCGTTTCTAAAAAAAAAGAAAAAAACAAACAGAAACAAGAATAAAAATGGACTGGGGATGCTGCTTGGTGTGAAGACTCTGGGTTCAATCCCCAGTACCACCACCAGAACCCAAAAGAAAGAAAAAGAATCATAATATTATGTGACCATTGAAGAGATTGTGTCAACTTGATGCAATTAGGAACCACACCTGGATTAGGGTTTGGGAATCATGCCTAGATTGAGAATGGAGAACCAGCCTGGATTAGAGTGTGAGTGATTTTTGGACCAGCGAATGAGGGAAGTGCACCCACCCAGATGTGGGAGACCCAACCAACTGGAACTCCAATGGTATAAGACAAAGAAAGAAAAAAGATTGTTACAGCCTCTTCCTCTGGGAAAGCTCTCACCTTTGCAATCGTCTATGGACACCAACTTGCTAGAGGCTGCAGAGCTTCATCACAAATTCACTCCAGTCTCGACTTGTGCTTGTCTGCCAGTTGCTGATCTTCAGTTGCTGATGTTCAGGCTCCAGTTTTTGCCACTGTTCTTTGAACAACCAAGATGTGTAGCAGAATCTCACCGGCTGTCCTGCAGTCCCTGATGGGAGTTCTATTCCTGGGAGACACTCCAGCTCTCGCACATGCAGGCCGCCATCTTGGGCTATCTCTAGCCTCAGATTTGTAAGCCTTCTGAATAGATCCTTTTTGTTATAATTTCTGTAAAGTCTGCCTTTTGAAAGAACCCAAACTAATTCATTTTGTGATTCTTAATATTGGATTTTTCATACCTTCTCATGAGATATTTTTAGAATTTTTTTGTTTCTCAGTGCTTTAGCTGTGAGGATTTGAGAAGAAGCACTGTGGTCTGCTTCCAAATTTCACAGAAATCCCTGCTCACCTTGTGGGGGAACAGCATCTCATTTTATGGGCTTTGGTCTGAATTCCAAGATTACCAACACTGTGTCCTTGGTCAAATTCACATAACATATTTAATTTTTAGCTTTCTGACATGTAAGATATGGGTAACTCTACGAAATGCAATCAAAGTATACAGTGAATGTTTACATTTTAAAAAATTAATGTAGTACAAGACACAGTGCCATTAGTTCTTTTCAAAATAGTCCCCCTTGCCTCAACCACACTTATCCCATGATTCCTGCCACTTCTGAGCAGTTCTGGGAGTCCTCTTTCATGAGTGTCTCCATGAGGTTTGATAAAAATATGTATCATGAATGCTGCTGCCACTTGCCATCCAATGAGAAGGAAGGCCAGGAAAAACATTGAAGTGTGTCTTCAACCATTTCATTTGCTAGATATGGCACTGTGAGACTTAAGGGTCTCCTCCAAAGTCAAAATGACCGTAAAAAGCAAACGTTCAAAATGCTATATGACATTAAAGCAACTATGACAGTACAACAAAAAGCGCTCATGAAAAAGGACTTTCGGAACTGCTCCCCAGAGTGGCAAGAACACCGGGATGCGTGCTTGAATCAATGGGGAGTGTTCTGAGGCTAGCTAATGGCAATGAGTTATACTGTAATAAAAAATTAAATTTAAACATTCACTGTAGTTTTTGACTATACCACATACTTATTTCCAATAAAACTGTGTTAGGATTGTTGTGAGTTTTAAGAGAGAGTATGTATACCGAGCACTAAGTAGGAGCCCAGCGTAATGGCCATCATCACCATCAATGTGTAGAGATCCTCACATTGGACATAGTATGCAGAGTCTGTAGTCTACTAATTGTACTCCAGTAGTACAATTTCCTCCTCAGATAAGTTCCACTTAACTTCTACCAGGTCTTCTCAGGTGGTAACTCAAACTGAGAATATTCTTTTAAAAAATAGCTGTCCCAGTTAGTGGCATACTGAAGGAGGAGGATCTTTGAGCTCAAGGTCAGTCTGGGCAACAGTGAGACCTAAACCACAAAAAACAAAAACAAACAAAAATCAGCAGCTAGTCAAAATGTATCAAAGACTTAAGTGTAAGCTCTGAAACTTGGATTCTATGAAAAGGAAGTGGAGAATGCTTCAACATAGTAGAATGGGAAACTATTTTTCTTTCTGGAGAAGATCATAAGTGTGGGAAACAAAAATAGAGAAATGAGATTATGTCAACTAAAAATTCTTCTGCAGAGCAAAAGAAGCAATCATCAGAGTGAAAAGACAGCTAGAAGATGGGAGAAAATATTTGTGAACTATGTATCTGACAAAGGGTTAATACTCAGAATATATAAGAAATTGCAAAAATCTCGATACACCCCAATTAAAAATGAGCAGAGACCTAAATAAACATTTCTCAAAGGAAGTCATACAAAGGGCTAAGAATTATGTGAAGAAAATACTCAACGTTATAGATCATCAAGAGATGAAAATCAAAATCACAAAAAGGTATCGCTTCACTCCAGTAAGACTAAAGATAGCAAGTGTTGATGAGGATGTGAGAAAACAGAGTCACACGCACTGCTGAAGGAAATGTAAATAGTACAGTCACTGTGGAAACATATTATGAAGCCTCTTCGGGACATTAAAAATAGATCTACCATATAATCTAGTGATGCCACTGCTGAGTATTTATTCAAAGGAAATGAAGTCAGTATTTTGAAGAGCCAGCTGCACTCCCATGCCACTGCAGTACTGCTCACAATGCTCATAAGTGGAAGCAAGCAAGTGTTCATCAGACCAAGAAGATCTGGTACGTATACACAGTGAAATAATATGTGGCCACAAAAAGAGTGAAACCCTGTCATTTGCAACAACAAACATGGAATTGAATGTGAAGGGAGACAAGCAGAGAACGACACATGCCATGTGAACTCATTCATACAGAATCTATATGGAAATTGATCTCACAGGAGTTGGGAGTAGAACAGTAGTTATCGGAGTCTGAGAATGGTAAAGGGGAAGGATGGGGAACTGTCGACCAATAAACATCAAGTGATAGTTGAATGGGAGCAAGAAATTCTGGTGGAGTGGTGGTGCATACCTACAACCCCAGTAGGTAGGACGCTGATGCAAGAAGAGCACAAGTTTGGGCCCAGTCTGGGCAACTTCAGGACTGAGTGAGATCCTGTCCCAAAATGAAAGAAAGAAAGAAAGAAAGAAAGAAAGAAAGAAAGAAAGAAAGAAAGAAAAGGGTTGACGGTGCAGCTCAGTTGTATGGGCCTGGATACCTAAAACAAAATAAAACCTGGAAGAAAGGATCTTGACATTTTGAGTAGACAGATACGTTTAATATGATATGTTTAATGCAATGTGTGCATGTATCAATATCAAAACATCCCATTACCCCATTGCAATTTTTATTTTATTTATGTACCAGTTATAATAAAATTTTCCCATTTTATTAGTATATAAATGAAATATACAATGGCTACATTACACTTGAGAATTGTGCGCACATATGTATCACGACATCATGTCAATCGTTTACCCTCCCCCTTTTGACCCTCTCATTCCCTCCCTCCTCCCTGGATTCCCAATGTCTCATCCCCTTTGTTCCATGAATTGCCTGCATTCTGGTTTTCTCAGAATAGAGAGACCATGCGATATTTAACCTTCTGAGTCTGACTCACTTCACTAAGAATGATGGTCCCAAGTTGTGTCCATTTACCTACAAATACCTCCAATCCATCTGTCTTTATAGAAGAGTAGTATTCCATTGTGTACAGATACCACATTTTTTGTATCTGTTGGCCTCTTGATGGGTACATTTGCATCGATCACAATTTAGCCGTTGTCAGTTGTGCTGCTACAGATGCGGGAGTACATGTATCTCTGTTATATGTTGCTTTTAACTCTTTTGGAAACATACCCAGAAGAGGTATTACTGGATTGAATGAAACGCTTATTTCCAGCTTTTTGAGTAATCTCCATACTGTTTTCCGTAGGAGTTTGACCAGTTTACAGTCCCACCAGCAATGCAAAATGGTTCCTCCCCCCACCCCCCAACCTTTCCAGCATCCCTTGTTGGAAATGCCATTCTCACTGGCATATCTTAGTGATGTTCTGATTTGCATTTCTCTAACGGCTAAGGATGTTGAGCATTTTTCATGTATCTGCTGGCCATTTGTAATTCTTCAGCTCAGAACTGTCTTTTCATGTTAGTTTCCCATTTTTAAATTGGGTCTTTGATTTTGAGGGTTTTATGTTTCTTCAGTTCCTTATGGAGTCTAGTTATCAGCTTCTTGTTCAAGGTGAAGGTGATAAATTTTTTTTTCCATTCTTTTGGTTCTTTCTTCACTCTGTTAATAGTTTTCTTTGCTGTGCAGAAACTTTTTAATTTGATATAATCCCATTTGTTGATTCTGGGGCTATTTCCTTTGCATCAGGTGTCCTATTAAGAAAGTCTTTTATGCACATATGTATCTTGCCAAGAGGCTCATAAAAGGCTCAATTCCATTATAAACCTTAAATTTGGCATGCATACATATCAATAAAATGGGGAAAAAAATAAACCATATGGAGCAGAATATAAAAAAAGAAAGTCTTTTCCCACACCTACACCTTTAAGAACTTTACCTGTTTTGTCTTCCAAAAGATTGAGCATTTGAGCTTTGAAGTCTATGTCTTTGACCCACTTTGACTTAATTTTGGCACGTAGTGATAGGTGGGTGTTTAGGTTCACTCTTCTTCACTTGGGTAACCAGTCCTCCCAGCACCACTTATTGAAGAGGCTATCCTCTTTCAGTGCATGTTTTTGGCCCCATTTATCAAAGATGAGGTACATTAGGGTACCTGAGGTGGTTTCTGCATCTTTAGTTTTCTTCCATTGCTCAACTGTACATTTTTCTGTCAATACTGTGTGGTTTTTATCGCTGTTGCTTTGTAATATAACTTGATATTGGAATCATAATATCACCTGCTTTTGTCTTGTTACTCAGGATTGCTTCAGCTACTCTGGGTCTCTTTAGGCTTCATAAGAATTTAGAGTTTATTTTTTCAAGTTTTGTGAAAAAAGTTGTTAGCATTTTGATATAAGTTGTGGTCAATTTAAACACCAGTTTCAGCAGTATAGCCATTTTGACAATATTAATTCTGCCTATCTAGAAATAGGAGATGCCTTTCCATTTTCTAATGTTTTCTTTATAGTTTTCCTTGTACATGTCCTTCACTTAGTTAGGTTTACTCCTAGGTATTTAATTGTTTGAGAAGCTATTGAGAATGGAATTATTCTTCTTAGCTCTTTCTCAGTGAGTTAATTGTCAGTGTAGAGGAATGCTATTGATTTTTTGTATTAACTTTGTAATCTGCAATTTGGCTGAATTTGTTAATTAGTTCTAAGAGTTTTAGAAATTATTCAAGTTCTCCAATTCATTGAAGTATAAGTTTTCAAAACAGTGTCCATTGTGATTTCACCCTTTTCATTTCTAATTGCATTGATATGTTTTTTTTCTTCCCCTCTTTTGGTAGTCAGCTACAAGTTTGTCAATCTTGTTTATTCTTTTGAAGAACCAACTCTTTGACAATTGATTGTTGATTTATTTAAATTTAAATTTCATCAACTTCTGCTCTGGTCTTTATCATTTCTTTTCTTTTACTACTTTGATTTAGATTGTTCTTGATTGTCTAAGACCTTGAGGTTCGTCATTAAGTTGTTTATTTGGGATTTTTTTAAATGTGTGCATTTATAACTATGAATTTCCCTCACAGGACTGCTTTTATTATGTTCTACATGTTCTGGTATGATGTGCTTCCTTCCTCATTTAACTCTAGGAAGTTTTTATTTCTTCCATGATTTATTCTATGACCCATTGTTTGTTTAGTAATGTGTGACTTAGTCTCCCTGTATTTGTATAGATTCTGTATGATCTTTTGCTGTTAATTTTCAATTTTATTCCACTATGATCTGAAACTAAGCTAGGAATTATTTTGGCTCCTTTGCACTTATTTTAAACAGGTCATATGGCCTATAATATAGTTTATTTTTTAAAATGTCCCATGTGCTATTGAATAAAAGGTGTATCCCATTGATGTTGGATGGAATACTCTGTAGATACCTTTTAAGTCCAACTTTTCCATAGCATGGTGTAACTGTAATCTTTCTTTGTTGATTTTTCTGTCTAGTTGACCAGTCTATCTGTGATAGTGGGGTATTGAAATCCCCTATTATAATTGCATTGAAGCCTCTTTGGCCTTTAAAGTGCAGTAATTTTTGTTTTACAAAGTGGGTGCCCAATGTTGGGTGCATATATATTTTGATAATGGTGACTTCTTCTTATTGAATTCTTCCATTAACTAGTACAGAGTGTCCATCTTTGTTTTTCCTGATCTGTTTTTGGTTTGAAATCTTTTGTGTCTAAAAAAAGTATAGCTACTCCTGCTTGTTTTCTGGGTTCAGTTGCATGGAGTATTGATGTTCATCTTTTTATTTTCAGTGCATGTGTTTCTTTATGGATGAAGTATGTTTCTTGCAGGCAACCAATTGTGTGTGTGTGAGTGTGTGTGTGTATGTTTTTTAAAAATGCAATCAGCCAGTCTGTGTCTTTTGACAGGTGAGTTAAAAAAGAAAAAGTAGCTGGTCACACTACAATGTGAAGGTAATGACTTTGAGCGATAGTTGCCAAAGCAACTGTGGGAGTGTTGTCATGTACAGACACTGGACATTCGATGTGTTTAGATGAGAGCAATTCTCACTCTTTCTCATCTCCTACGATGCTGTTCCTCGTGGAGGAATCGGGCAGTGTGCATGGTACACAGGCACAGGGAGAATTCCCTAACCAGGACACAGAATATGGTAGCAGTGTGAAGGCTGAGAAATTCTGATTTAGTATTACCAGCCTTTTTATCAAACATATCAACAATTAAATGATCTAATTGGTTAAATGAAAAAAAAGATTACAGGTGATATTGAAGGCATATGCTACCAAGTAAGTCATAATTTAGTAAAATATTGCAAAAGAGAAATCTTAGTTTTTCCACATAAAAACCTTTAAAGTTTTCAAATATGAAGAATAATCAAATAGAACCATATATTTCTAAAGACCTATGCAAAATTTTTATAATGACATTCCTAGGACTCTAATACATAAGTATTATTATCCTTTATAGTTTACAAAACACATGAAGTATCATGGTCTCTACTATTTGGCATAATTTGAGTAGAATTCAGAGTGGTCTTCTTTTGCAGCACTTAAGAGATACAAGCTTAAAAAAAGATACAAGCTTATGCACTTAAAATATTAAAAATTATTGCTTATCTCCTATTTGGCATAATCATAATACTATTAGTTACTATACTTACTATATTATTAGTTACTATATATGGTAATATTTAGCACTTATCAATACTATATTTACTATATTTAATAATATTTATCATTACCTATTAATGCCATATTTGCTTTTTACTTGTATTTACTAATATTACCTATATTTACTATTTGGCATAATTGTCACAATTAGATTGCAATGCTTTTTGAATATCTGCTATATCTAGGCCCTGGGCTTGAACCACATAGATTAAAGCTTAGCTGTAAGAAACTCAAGAACCCCTGCTGGACAGACGTGTGATGACAGTACCTTAATGGGCGCAGGCATACGCACAGCCATGGGAGAATGGCGAGAAGACTGCGGGAGGAGACGGGAGTCATTTGCCTAAGGTTATAAAACCAGGAATCACCAGACCTAGGACTGGATTCAAGGTCCTCGAGCCCTACATAAAGTCCTCTGTTTTGGCATAACTGTACAACCGCCTTAGCTTCTCTAGTGAAATAAAAACAAAATCATTGACTTGAAAACATACCCATAAATTATGAAATTATATGTAGAAATATTATTAAAACTGGGGTCCAGAGCAGGATATTAAGAGACAAGAAGATAGGACTGGGTAGAACAAAACAAAGTGGCCTCTGGTCTCCTCCCCAGCCCGTGCTGCTCTGGGGGCTGATTGCTTACATGAGGCCCCGGAATCATCTGACTTTGAGTTGGAGGAGCAGGAAATAAACCTCTTGTGGTTAGGCAAAGTTCCCTAATCGCAGCCAACCTTCCTTCTCCTCGCAACGAAGACGAAGCTGGCTCTGGAGAATTCTCCATTTAGGGAGATGGTCTTAGGTGAGTGGGAAGAGGCGGACACCAGGGAGGGCCAGCTTCTCTAGGACTCACGTTCCTCTGGTCAGCACTCCCCCTCCTCCGCTCCTTCCCCAAATTTGGATGGAAATGTGAAGCTGCAATCTACTCGCGGTTACTCATTCTGATGACAAACAAGAAGCAGTGCCAATGGAGTATCATTTAACAGCTGTTGGCTCCCGTCCGGAGAGGCATGCTTTCTACCATCTGCAAACGGCGCTGCCTGAGCAGCACTGGCTCCAGGTGGAGGGGGAACGCCAAGCAGGAATGAGCTGGTGACTGGGGAGAGAGACTAAGTCATTCCCTTTGTCCTTTTGGGCAGGGATGGGACTAATTGGACCTATGCCCATGACGCAAAGCTCTCTGGTCAGGGTTCGGTCCCCATAGCAGGGAGCAAGAGGTAAACAGCAAACTTATTCTGCCTGTGCAGTGTGGGAACACAGCCATAAACGATTTTTCGCCCTCATTCTCTGTTGAAATTGCCGCGGGAATTCTGATAGACATGGCCAGGCCTTTGCTCCGTTTTGATTTTAGTGAGCCCAGCTTGGGCTGATCTGGTCAGAACTTGCTCTGTAGGGCCTCCCATTGCAGCTGGGGTAGGTACTGGGCACAGAGAAGCGGACAGTGGGTGGGTGTCTGTGAGAAGGTGGAATTAGAGATCCGGGCCTTAGAGAGATGTAGCCCTTTCCGATCAGGGGTTTCAAGCCATCTTTAGCCTCCTTGGTGGTTTCTGCCCTTGAATTCTTCCTTCAAAACATTTCTTCTCAATCTACGTTCCATTGGTTTCTATTAATACAACAAAACGAACCATTCCCCAGGCCATTCTCATGCTCTGCTTATCATCTGTCGCAATTCTGCCGATTTTACTGCAGAATCTTTCACAAATCTATCATGTAGTTTGTGTAGTAGAGAGTTGTTCTTTTTTAATCATCGCCCTCCCTGAGTGGCCTCGACTCGGGTCTCCTTTGCTCCATTTAAGTTCCACGTGACATAAATCCTGTCTGCTTATCTCCAAACTTAGAGCTCCTTAATAGTTCCTCATTGACTTTTAAATAGCAAAATATTTCTGTATACACTGACCTAAACAATACTACTAGCCGAGAAAAATCAAAACTGTGGATCCACAGGCCTATGATACTTTAGTTTTGCTTTTTCAAAAGTGACTTAAATTACATCTATAAAAATGTGTGAGTTTAGAAAAAGGAAAGAGTACCTTACATAACATTAACTCTAGTTTTCTTGGTGTAGTGGTTTTGGATGGACAGAGAGGGAATTTTCATTGTGTCTTAGTTTATATAATATTGACTATGTGACTGAGAGGATATATTATTTTGTTTTTATGTTTTCCTTCAACATATTTTATAAATTACCAAGGTTGCTCACGATGTTTTCCTTCGTGCCCTCTCTCACTGTTCTGTGCCACATTACCTGCAACTATCCCAAACTTTCATTCTTTCTTTAACACAGCGTCCTCTTTCAAGTAACTATTTCATTGACCATTCTGTATCTTATACTATATCTATATTCTTTGTGTAAAAACTTGAAACATTATATTCTATATTCTTGTGTAAAACCTTATGCTTTCTTTTCTTTGATCCAGAGCAAATGACATCTCATGTTGGAATCTCTCTTCAGCTGACTTGTCTCTAACTTATAGTAGGATTGGTTGTTCTGTCTCCGTGGCCCCAGAGTCTTCAGCTACTATGTATCTACTGTAAAGTCATCAAACTGTGTTAAGGCTGATGGGAATCACCTGCTTGTCTCCCCAACTGGAGGTGAGCTCGCTGAAGATGAGGAGTGAGCTCATTCATCTCAGTCTCCTCTGCATCTATCAAACTGCTGGACTAACTGTAGGTTCCCAGAATCCTTGATTGATAAGTTGATTGGCTGAACAAATGAATGCATCAATACCTTCTTGTGCTCAGGACAGAGCCAAGATATAACTTCAGGCCACCCTGCTTGGCCAGAGAGTTCACCCTTTTCAGTTCATCACATTCCTCTGTCTGCGCTGCTGCCAGGAATAGCGTTGTTTTTCATCAGCTAGCAGGCGGTTGCCAAGCTGAGTGGTAATTGTTGATGTTAGACTATAAACATTACAAAAATCAATTGAAAAAAATGTGTTGCTACTTAGTGGTGACTAATTAGAATATAATGAGCCTCTGTTTATTCTGAAAAATGTCTTAGTGATGCTGAGTTATTTATTTCTCTGTGAGCACTCTCTTGTTTCTCTTTCTCAGTTCTTTAAAGAGAATCTATAATTGCAGTTGGGTTCCTCCTCCAGAGAGAAAAAAGGCTTCCTATTTCTAAGAGAGGAACTAAGTCAAAGTACATAATAAAATTCTGACAGTGAAGAATAATGAAGCAGCTAGATAGAGGATAGTCATGGAGCCAAGAGGTAGAAGAATTTTCTGTAGAGATATGACAGCCTCAGTGGAACAACTATGAACAAAGAAAACAAAAACTAAAGTAGGATTTTTTTCTATTTTTAGTATTTTAGTAAATATTTAAGAGATCCTATCTAATTTTGTTCTTGCTAATGACTTGCATAAGGGAAAATAAAAATGGAACGTCTTTTCAGTTACACTTTGGCTATTGTCCTGTGCTTCTTAAATGGAAGACAAGATCTCTCCAGCGATCACAGAGGGTTAGTCCCCCTTGGAGATCCCTTGTGCTTTAGGGTGTCCATTTGGGTTTCCAAGTCGCTCTCTATCATGCACCTCTCTATCCACAGGGCTGAATTGTCAGGGAACTTGCTTCTGGGCTCATAACTGGGTTGGGCTCCTTTTTCTCCAAGGACCTGGAGGAAAATTTCTAGCCTCTTCACCAAGCTTTCAGCAGCCCTGGATGGCTTGCTGGAAGGCCTGTTTATTCACCTTCTTTATGACTGCAGTCCTCACTGGGTTTAGGCAAATACTCCCTTTTTTGTGCCATCAGGCACAGGTGCTCATTCTGAAATATCCTTAACTGTGTTCAGAACTCTGTAAAGTCTATTGCAATCTCTCCTTAGTCATCGCTTTGAATATACATGCCACCTGTCTCCAGTCTGCGTTCTGACTCATAGACTCTATGAATTGGACTAGAGGAATTTCTGAAATCTCATTCAGTATTTAAATTTTGGCTACTTTGTAATGCTTAAGCAATTAATAATAATATTTAGATGTCTTGAGTGTCTGGTATGTGCCAGATACTGCACTAAAGAATGTATATGATTTAATTATTATAATAACCTTGTGGTGAATTTTTAAAAACTTCCTTTCAGGTGTGGAAACTGATATTCTTTACAGGTAAGTATGTTGCCTGTGGCCACAACACTAGTAATTAGAGCAAGTGGACTCATGTCAACATAGATTTCATTTTTTAAGTTTATGTATTAAACATTTGTTTTTAATGTCCTCTTATAGATGATGATAACTCTAATAGGGTATTCAGTGTGTTCAGGAGAAGCAGGGAGGCGGAGGCAGAGGAGGAATTCTGCATCATGGTTAGGCACAGAAAGGTGGGATCTGCTTTCTGAACTTGAAACTTAATGGATGTGTACCTTAGTCTGTTTTATGCCTCCATAACAGAACAAGACAGAAAGGATCATTTGTTTTTCCCATTTTATATACATACACATCTGTCTGTCCATCTGTCTATCATCTGATACATAATGTTTACATTGAGCTTGTGTATTTTGTGCGCATATATATTATGTCAAAATTGTAATTTCCTCCCCCCCCTCTTTTGACCCTACAGCAGCCTCCCCATCTCCCCAACTCCCATTATCATCCCCATTTGCTTCTATAAAATGACTCTATTCTGGGTTGCTCATGTTAGAAAAAGCATCTAATATTTAACCTTCTGCATCGGACTCACATTATTGAGCATAAAGAATGGGTAATTTGTAATACATAGAAATTTGTTTCTTGTCGTTCCAGAGTCTGGGAATTCCAAGGTCAGGGGTCTTATGTCCAGTGAGGACCTTCTTTGCTGTGTCATTCTTGGTAGCTCGATGACCAAAACTCAGGACGGCACATCTCCGAGAGAGCGGAAAGAAGGACAAATTTTATCAGGAACTCACTCGTATGGTAACTAAGTCACTCCTGCTCTAATGGCACGAGTGCACTCATAAGAATGTAGCCCTATGACTCAGTCACCTCTTCAAAGTCCCACTGTTCAACACCTTGAGAATAGAGTTTCTGATACACGACTTTGGGGGGCACTTTCAAACCACAGCCAAGTGGAAGCATACTCATATAACTGATGACCAAGTGTATTTGGTGAAGCAAGAGCGGCAGAAGGGCATTAAGGAGGAGGGAACATTAGGTGCATTGAGGTACAGGTGAATGTTTATCTGGCTCTCCCACCGCCAAAGCCTTGATTTCTAGCATTTGCTGATTTCTGGAATGTAGTTACTTGCACCATGTCTGACTTCAGGATCCAATGAGGTGTTACTAGGTAGGGAGGTGAGAGAGATGTGCACAATTGGCTCCTGAGAGCTAGCACAAGCCTGATTTCAGACACCACTGAGGTTAGGTGCAAGGGCAAGGAGTTATTTATGTAACTAAAAGACAAGGTCTGCAGGAGCCCGAGGAACAAGTGGTAAGGACAGTGTGCGGGGCAGAGGGGGGCCGAGATGAGGCTGGACGGCAGGGAGAGAGCCGGTGGAGAGGCCTGTGACTGAGGGGCTACAGCTGTGCTGTCTGACTTGGTAGCCACATCTTGCCATGGGTCCTTAAAATATGCTGCTAGTGTAAAAATGAACCAGATATTAAAGACCCAATGTGAAAAAGAATATAAAGTAGATTATTGCTTTTTATATTGATCATACACTAACATGAAGAGATTTTGATACAGTGGGTTAAGCATGTTGTTACAATAAATTTCATCTGTTTTTTATTTTTTAAATATAACTATTAGAAAATTTAAAATGATATATGCAGCTGGTATTGTATATTTTTTCAACAGCTCTGGGCCAAAAACTTGGACTTTTAAAAAAATAGTCAACAGAGAGTCTGGGAAGAATGTTAAACAGATGTGGCCTGCTTCCCGCGGAGATGAATTTCGTGCCATGTGAAGTTCGCTGAGGTGGACAGAACTAGATGAAGGCTGTGGAAGTGGGGTGGGAAGGACAGAGCAGAGCAGATGGGGTAGGGTAGCTGAGTGGACGTGGAGGTGGACGGGGCAAGGATCAGGGGTGACACCCAGGCGTCTAGCTTGGGTAGCTGGGAGTGGTATTGCCTGAGGCAACAGTACAGGAGGGGAACATCTCTTGTGGAAAGGTCACGAGTTCAGTTTCAGATCTGATGAGTCCCAGACACCAGGGATCTGAATAGGCAACTGGGACTGGAACCCTGTAGCTCCATTTCAGAACCATTTTCCACCCCCTCTGCTGCTACTGCCATAATCTAAATCACCCGGATCTTTTATCTGGATTGTTGTCACCGCCTGCCAGTTGGTCTTACTGGCACGTAGGTTGTTTTTCAAGTCTCAATGTAGCAGCCAGAGTAATCTCGGTAGAAAGCCACACAGGACACTTCATGCCTCCCCTCACAATCTGCTGTGAATCCCAGGACTCTCAGAGTTTGTGCCGCTCTGTGCAGTGGCTCCAGCTCTACATGGGCTACCCTCAGCTACTCTTTCAGTTTCTACTTTTCTGTTTGTTATTCACTGACACTGTCTTCCCCACTGTTCATGGAACTTTCCCGAACCCGTTGGGCCTCTAGGTCTGGTGCTCTTTCTATTGATTCTTCAAATTTCTGAGGCGTTGCCTCCCCCACCGCCTCTAGATTCTTACTCAACTGAGTGCTTTTCCTAGAAAGTCCCTGTTCACCCTGCTAATAGGCCCTTGCCTTTCCTTTTGTCCTTCATCTTTTTGATAGCTCTTAGCTCTGTTCATCATGCTATGACTGTTTCTTACTGTGTGTAATGATTGTTGGTCCCACTAGAATGTAAGCTCTGTAAGGCAGACATTTTGTCTGTTTTATTCTCTGCATTGACATTTGTTAAATTAACAAACTACAATCTATCAGAGCAGGTAAGTGCCCATGCCTAGCAACAGACTTGCCTTTAGAATTCCAGCCGTCATTCGTCACCATAACCCCACACAACCTTGCTATGTACCATCTCTGAGGCTTCCTTTTCTCATCCATGAATTAGAGAAATGAATAGTTCCTTCCACAAACGATAGTTAAAAGCATTCAATAATTGTGAAACCCCACCCTGTGCCAGAATTAACAGAGATCAAATAAGATCCTATCTGTAAGACCTGGTTTCTATGTTCAGCATCTTGCAAGTGAGTCCTCAGTAAATGCTGATGTTCACCCAGTGTTAGCAGAAGGAGGAGGAGGGCAGAAAGAAGGGAGAGCCGTGGCCCTGGGCGGGAGCTGCACTGGAGGAAGCTCAGCAGCTTCCCTGAGTGGGAGGGAAGGAGAGGGCACTGGCCCTGCTGAGTTAGCGGGAAGAGACTGTGAGGACAGTCGGCCCGGCGAGCACACTGCACTGGACTTGAAAGGCTGGCCAGGGTGGAAGGGGAATTCTGGTGTTAACATCAGCCTCTGAATCAGGCCTCTGGGGCCAGAGTCCCGCAGGAGAACAGACTCGGACCTCCTCAGAGCCAGGAGTCATCATTCCTGGAGTGCTGTGAGGCCAGAAGCAGGAACATAGTAACGCGGCAGGGTCTCTCCTCCTTCAGACTGGACTAGGGGCTCCCTGAGAATCTCTTGAGAAAGAGCAGCGCCTTGTTCTGGGCAGCAGTGGGCAGTGGCTCTCCATCCCCTTTCAGTCAGACAAGAGTGCACAACGGCTCTGCAAGGGCTCAGGTCCCAGGGCTGCATGCTGGTGTCAGGGAACATGGAGATGTAGACGGAGGCACTGGGAGGTTACAGGTCAGATTATACAGGACATAGAAGACGGGGAGCCCTGGCTGTGCCTTCTGGCTCTGGTTCTGGCACGGCCCCTGCCTTGCTTCCCTTTCCTAATTGCTCTGATGGATTTTTCTGGAAGACTTTTCAGGGGCCTCAGCACTATGTAAAAGGAAGTATGGCTCCAGGATCCAAGATTAGGGAGCCTTGGGGAAAAAAAAGTATTTTAATAACACAAGCCCTTCCAGCTGCTTTGGTGGCAAGCTGCTTTCCCTCAGAAGGCTTGGTGGTGACCCATTGTCCCTGCATAAAGCAAGAGATTCCATCCCTGTGTGGGACGGAACAGCCAAGGCCGACCTCAGGAACCACTCTCTGTGAGGATGTCACTCACTTTGCACCCATGTGAACTGCACCCACAACCCACGCTGCTTGGTGCTCTCTTCCCCACTTGCCACTAACCTGTGTTGTGTAAGAGTCACACAAATTTGCGTAAAAATCGTAATGTGAGCTCCTATGTAAACACCACCTGGTACAGGACAAGGATCATTGCCTGCATCCTGGAGCCTCCCCCACATCCTTTTCTGATTCAGTCTCTTGCCTCCTCTAAAGGCAATTACTATTCTGAATTTAGAAATGATTTTAAAAAGGTGTAGTACCCTAGTGAGGGATGTGCATTCGGGACCTAGAAGGCATTGAATCATACTCTGATTTTTTTTTCATGCACTAGCTATGTACTTTCTAGCAAATTGCTTCATCATCTTGCGCTTAATTTCTCCATCTGCGATATAAGGATAGTGGCAGAACACAAACAAATAAAGATGTTCAAAAGATGAAATATGTCGAATATGCATGAAGTGCCCAGAACAATGCTGTTGACATGATTGCTATTATTTATGGGAAATCACCAACACATATATCTCTTGGCACATACAAGTTCTTTGCTAGTGTTTGGACACCTCTTAATGGAACCGTACAATAAAACAAGTAGTTAGCAAACGATGCCTGCATGTTAGCAGTCGCTGAAGATGAGAAGAAGGATCTGTCAGTTGCTGGGTCCTAGAGGCAGGAGAAGTTTGGCCCAGTGAGTGGAACACAGCGGGAGATCACCAGATGATGGAGTCCTCAAAGGAAGACGTCGACTGAGGGCACAGCCTGGTCTGAGAAGGAGGTGGGGTCTGTGAATCCTCTCACCCCAACATGTGCCAAGAGAGCTCATGGGAGAAGACTTCAGGAAGCGGGGGGCTGCCTGGGTACACAGAATCTCTGCATCAGATGAGATAGGAGGTTTCTAGCCAAGAAAATGGCCCTGGAAACTTTCCCAAATGAGGTTGGAGTCCCATCCTTTGTTTCTGCCTACAGAAAACATAGATAAAACATATATCTTATGGGTAGCTCACCATGTCACTCTTCTCTGAAGTGATTTATATTATCAAATAATTCATGACAAACATGAAATATGAGAAGGAAGAACAAAACCTGCTCATACTCCTCTCTTCTCACACTTACAGTTTAATTTCAGCTCTATGTCCTTCCAGCTCTTTGCCCATGACCATATGAAAGGCTAAAATCAATTCTGTTTTGGTTTTGAATTGAATACAGATTAAATCAAGCCAAGCAGAAGCAGGTCATCATACTTCTCTCAGAAACAAAAAACTCTGCAGTGCTATTCAAACTACAATCACCTAAGTCAGGTGATTAAACAAAAAACAGTAACAGATATTTATATAGTGCTTATCAGATAGTTGGCCCTATTCTAAATGTTTTGCAGGAATCATTTCTTATGAACCACTCAATAATTCATAAGGATTGAACATAAATAACCTCCACTTAGCAGATGGAGGGTAAGCAATGAAACGAAGCACAGAAAAGTTATATAGCTCCTAAGATCACTTGATAAGAATAGTTAGAGCCAGGAAGCCGCACTGACCTGTGTGAATCTATGGTATCTGATAAACATCTACAAGAAGCTGGGATGTGGTTTGCATTTCAATTAAAGTAATACAAATAGGATAAGCGTCTGCCTTGTTTCCCCCACGTGGGTTCCTTCACAGCACTGCATGGACCACATCTCCATTCTGACCTCAGGAACTGATTCAATCAACCAATTGCATAACTTCATCTCAGGGGGTATTTCCATTTCAGGCCACTGTTCCTGGCTGCTGGCCACTGCACTGGGGACAACGTTTGCCTTGGTGCAGGCTGGATGGTGTTCCAAGCTGCGTGGGCCTCTCTTTTTGACAGGACTTATCCTGTGCTTAGGGAATCAATAATGCCCAGCTCCTAATGGCAACCTACATATGGTTAAGTTGAAAATATCAAGTTATTTGACCAATTTCTACTAACTACTTAGAGGTAGCAAATACTTCAATGAAAGAATATTTTTCTTTAGGCGTTGGATACTTCCCCTTTTCTCAAACTCATTAACACGTATTCAGTCTAGGCTGTGTGCTGTAAACTTTCCATGAAACTGCCCACTTGACTTTCATGTTGTCCTGAACTATGGCTCACTCAGCATCCCTGATTTATAGAGAAGGAAGTGACTTGTTCAGGCTCACACTGCTGGGCAGTGGAGGAGGCTGGCAGGGGCCATGCTCTTGTGTAACAGTGCTGGCTCTGTCATAAGCAGGCTTGGGACTGGGTACACTGCTGAACCCTATTTGGAAAGGTTTGGACCAGATGCTTCCCCAAGGCTGAGGCTGTGGAAGTCTCTACTCTACATTCCTTGATCAACATTACTTCATCCCAGGGATATAGCTCAGCCTGGGCCTTAGACGACCTGGGAGTGACATCACAGCCTTTCGCTCTGCAAGGAGTCTATAGTCTAGTCAGATCTAGGTGGCACAAGAAAGCAAATGAGTGATTAACTTCCCAAAGTACGATTCAGACAAGAGTACAGAGGTTTTGGGAAAGCACCATTATGAATCTTGTTTAGTAAAATTTGGATCATTTTAAGGAGAGAGCAAATTCTTCTTAATATTTTCTGAGCATGCCTGCTCTGTTAGGCAAGGCTCCGACGTGCTTATCTGGTGGACATGTCATCACCATCTGACTCCCAGTCCAACCCAATCTGCCCACTCTCCAACTGCTGAATGTGCCATCATTTCAACAAAAGAACGGGTACTTGCTTTTTCCTCTGCATAAGATGCTTCCTATGTTGCGATATTCTTGCCACAAGGTTGTGCATGGGCAGAAGATGTATGTTGAAGAGACAGAGTTCAGTGATCAGAGGTCCAGTTGGAATTGTGCAAGCGTTCATCAAAAAACCAAGGGGTAGAGATGCTGCACGTGCTAAAGCCGAGTTCCTTTAATCAGGAAGACCTGATTACCAGCCCATAGACAGTGCGCCTGGGCTTGTAGCTATGACAGTGAGGAACAGAGTTGTTGGGTTCCCCCCTTCAGCACATGTAAGTCAGTGTTGCAAACTACAGAGTATTTTGAAGTGTGGAGCTTGGATTCACTTCATGGGCTGCAGACCGAGTCTCAAGTTGGTTTTGACTCAGGACTGCAGCTTCTCAGAGCCTGTAGAGAGGTGATATCTAACCCAGGATCCTTGGTCCCCATGCTGTTCTTACTTTTAGTTCTCCCAAGGGTTCTGAGCCAGCCGTATTACTCATTCTACATTGAGAGAGCAATGGATCCCATTTCCGAGTATTCAGTGTTTAACGTCTAGCTGATGACCCCCTGTTCCACAGGGCCAACTGAGAACTGGCTCATGAGCTGTGGATCCGTGTGTATGAATGACTTCCAGACATCTTCATTCAGAGTCATAGTTTTTTTGAGGTAGGGTCTCACTCTGTAGTCCACGTTGGTTCTGAACTCACTATATAGCCCAGGCTGGCCTCAAATTCATGGCGATCTCTTGTGGTCTGGATCTGGAGTGAACTCCAAAAGCCTCATGTACTTATGGAGCCATGTTCTGTTGGGAAGTGAGGGGTGGGGCCTGGCTGGAATGGGCAGAGGCTTGGCACGTGGAGAGGTGTTGGTTGGTTGGCTCCACCCTTTCTCCCAGATTGTAAAGCATTTTATCCATTCATTTATCCATCCTTCCTTTCTTCCATTCAAGCAAAAGGTGAGAGAAAATGTACCAAACCACTAATAATAACTGCTGGATAAAGTTAACTTAATGGTGACTTCCATATTTTATTTATTAGTATTATTTATTTTATTACTTATTTATTTATTTGAAGATTTTACAACGATCATTTATTACACTCATAACAACAGGAAAAGCAATAAATATAGCTGAACCTGCTGCTGCAGGCCTGTAATGTCAGTACTCTGGGAAGCTGAGGCAGAAGAATTGCAAATGGGTGCTCAGCCCAATCAACTTAGCATCTCAGTAAAACCCTGTCTCAAAATAAAAATTTTAAAAATGGGCAGGGAATATAGTTCAATGTCAAGGACCTAGATTCAGTTCCTAGAAAAGACAAAAATCATCTTCTAGCAGTGAGGAAGAAATTGTCCTTATTTTTAAACTATCAATGGCTAAAAAAAAAATCATGTGAGTGAATTAAATCTACAAACAATGCACATTTTATCAATTGTACCTGTTTCACATACCCTCCTCTCAACTACCCTTTTGTATTTGTTACGAAGACAAAATGAGTTTGCTTTTCCCAATAGCTCTTGCCTGATTTGTTCTTTGAAAACTTTGATTGGTTTGACTGATCAATGACTTATTTTCTTCCTAATCATAACAGGTTAACTAACAAAATTTGTAATTTTTCTTGTCCAGGGAAGATTGCCCTCTGATCACTAGACTGCTTCATCCACAGCTCAAAGTCTGGTGCGGCTGGAAGCTTCCACTTCCCTTGCACCCATTCACCAGGGACTGGCAGTGTGTCAGCAGGAAGCCGATTACAGGATTACAGGACCCCACCTGAGTCCTACCCTTGCCTGCCCTCTTCCTGTTTCTGCAGCTTGCTTCCATCTCTCCTCGGACAGCTTCTTTTGAGAACTCATTCTTATCTTGAACACGAGAACAAGAGCTTTCCTCTGGGATCCTGCTCCTGGCATGCAATAATTCCCCACGAACAATAGGATCATAGGTAACACAAGTACAGACCACGTGTCATCCCTATCCCACCTAAACCTCTACAAGGCCATCAGATGTAGGGTGTACAGTAATCCTCTGGGAGGAATGTCTTGGACCAAAGAGCTCGGGCCCTGGAGACCGACAGTCTGAGGGTTACATTTTAGCTCTGCAAACAACCTTGACTATGCAACCTTGTGCAACTTGTGTGCCTTATCTGTAAATGGGAATAACAAGAGGATATACTTCATAGGTTGGTTATGAAAACTGAAAGGACAAGTATGAGTAAAGTGTTAGAGTACTACATCAGTACTTGTTAAATGAGCAGATACTTCACAACCCAGACTCACAAAGATTAAATAACTTGCTCAAATTCTCCCAGCTTAGGGGGGCAAATCAAAATTCAAGCCCAGATCTGTGTGACTCATAATCTCTCTCACTGTACTAGAGATCAAGCCCAGACACCAGGCCCTTGAAACAGAGCTTCATCTCCGGCCCATTTTTATTTTTGATTTTGGAACAAGGCCTCTTCAAGTAACAGATTGTCCAGGCTGGGCTTGAACTTGCTATCTTCCTGTCTCGGCCTCCCAGAGTGCTAGGATTACAAATCTGTACCACCACGTTGACCTATACCCTAATCTCTCAGTCATAATCCTGTGCCAAGTCTAGTCAAGCCTACTGACCCTTCCTTGGCTTTTGTACATCTCAGAAGGACTATATTCCCCCCAAACACCTAGCCCATCCTCTTCCGGCGTGCCCTTGCCAGTATCGTCTTCTCCCACAGGGGAGGCCGAGCCTCCCAGCAGCTGCCCTCTGTTGCTGCTTGATAGTGCTTTGCTTCAGAGGGGTCACAGAGCATTAAATCTTAAGGGGGTTTCTCCACAGACTCACTTTGTTCATTTCATCAGCACTCCCACACCCTCCCCTCAAAACCAACAGAGACTCTCCTTCATTACTGAAGTAATAACTTACAAATACTTTTTTTTCTAGCTCAAGCATCCTTTTCTGTTTCTGAATTGCAAAAGCAAATTGAATAATAATTAAAAACAAATGGAAGCGCGTAAGGGACGAGAACAGTGAGAAAACTCTCATTAGTTGCACATGTGCTCTGTGAGGCCTCTTCATCTACCCAGGCTTTGACTCATTGGGGCCCCGGGGGCCTTCTGTGGGCACCAGCGCCAGGATGACACACCTGGCAAGCCCAGCCAATGTCCTTATAAGGCAGCCGCTGTGTCTAGTGCTGGCTGCTGCCCTGGCCTGCATTTCAGTACAGATGAAGCAATATCCCTGGCCTGGGAAGGGTGGGGAACAGCAGGCTCTGTAGCCCCACTCGGGTGACCCTACTTCCCTGTCTTTTAGATTGAAAGTGAAAAATCTAAGTGTGGGAGAATATTGGAAATGAGGCACTGATTTCCATGTTAGACATTTAGCGGTATTTGTTGGGTAGCTGCTATGCGTCAGGCTCCTCAGTCTCAGCAGGTTGGTATTTACAAGGAAGGGAGTAGATCTAGTTGTAGGGCCTTGACGCAGCACGACGATTTCTCTCTCTCTCTCTCTCTCTCTCTCTCTCTCTCTCTCTCTCTCTCTCTCTCTCTCTCTCTGTGTGTGTGTGTGTGTGTGTGTGTGTGTGTGTGTGTGTGTGTGTGTGTGTGTGTGTGTTAAGGGAATGGAGTATCTCAAGATCCCTTCAGGTCCTAGGACTTGGAAATACAAAATAGAATGGAGAAAGAGCCCTTGCATTTCATATGATTTCCATACATTACCCCATTCAATCCTGAGAGACTAAACAGGGACTGTGAAATCCAGATCAGAAAGAAAGTTCCTCGAAACGTCTATCCCAGTAAATCTTGCTTTTCCTTGGATTTCAAAGACAGGATGAGTCTCTTTTAATTATGTACACTTTTACCTCAAGGGGTATTTTCTGTTTTAAACATAGTACTTGCAGCTCTACTCAGTTACGAAGATCTCCTTCCACTTCAGACATCCAGACTCATTGTCCAAACCACTTGTGACCTCTTGAGTCTCTGGGCTGCCCAGCCCTGCCCCTGCTATCCACAGCCAGCCTCCAGGGTTCCTGGAACCCAGAGCATCACTGTCTCTGACTGTATCTTCCCACCCAGCCCCATCACGAGAGGACACAGAGACGCAGCACTGTCTGCAGTTTACTCTCTGGGCTCCCAGATCATGCTCCACCCTTCCTCCTCCAGTTGGTCTGCTCAAGACCTAGATGCAGTGTTGAATAAAAGACCTGAGATAAGTTTAGTGCTTGGGGTTCCTTTGCAGGAGTGCTGCACGTAACATGGACTCTATGACCCAGACTAGCTTAGTTCCCCTGTACTGGTTCTCCTATCTCTTTTGTTCATAGGTTCATAGCTCTTAGCACATGTTTCTGTGTTAGACAGCTAGGGGGAAATTGCTCAGGAAGAATGTTTCTGCCTTGTTCAGTGATGGGAAATTGCCCAGGAAGAACGCAAAGCCTACCTAGGAGGCTTCTCTGGATTTCAAGTGTAACCCTTCCTCCCAAGTCACTCCAACTCCCTCTCCTTCTTCTGCCTTACTGTTGTTATTCTGGACAGATTGGTGTCCTCGACACTCCTCATAATCACAAGCTAGGGCTGGCTTTTGGTTAAAACACTAGCTTCCAAATCAAACTTTGTATTTCAGGTAACAGCAAATAATTTTTTAGTACAAGTATTGTTACTCTTTGAATGCATGTCAACTCCCTAATTCATGTTGGATCGTGCTCTCCAATCCAATAATATATACTGTGAGATGTTTAGGAGGCAATTAAGGATGAGGTGGAACCCTCGTGGGTGGGACTAGGGCTTCTACAGCAAGGCCTGAGGGAATGGATTCGCCCTCTTCTGTTTTAAGACAATGTCTGTTCTCTTTGAAGGGCACACCAACAAAGTACCATCTTGGAAGCAAACAGTCTAGGTTTTCACCAAATATTGAACTTGGCAGCACCTTGATCCTAATTCCTAGCCTTCAGAACTGTGAGAAATAAAATTCTTTCTTTATAAATCACTCAATCTGTGTATTTTGTTACTGAAGAACAGTGAACTAAACCAAGAATATCTCAAATTTTGCACAGGACATATTCTTGCTTGACTGGAGTTCAAATTCAATTAAGTAGCCACTTTTCCTTCTCTTCCCTCTTCTCTTCCTCCTCCTCACCCTCCTCCTATTCTTTTTGCAGAACGTTGCAAAGCTCATTTCCATCGCTGGGATAGTCTCCATCCTCACATGACCCTGATCCCTGCCCAGATGCCCTCTTCAAGGAGATCCTCCTGATCCCACAACCCAATCCAGCCACACCCCTCCCCCTGCCTCTTGTCTCTTTCCCTCCCAGCCTTATCCTCCCTGAAGTTGCCTTGTACATTTCTTTTCTCGTTTGACTCCCCACTAGCACAAACTCTCCAGGAAGTCAAGGACTCATGTCTTTTTGTTCACTGTCATTTTTCCAGTGTTTAACAGAGCTGATATAAAGTGGGCTTCCCGAAACTATTTGAATGAATGGCTTGTTTTGCATGACCAAGGGAGGAGAATTTTTTAATTTTCAGGTTAGCTCAAGAAAGAGAAGGTGGAATATGACTCTGAGAGTATTGAGTAGAGTGGGGTGGAAGAATGGGAAGAGAGAGACAGCAGGAACTTGGGAAGAGAAAGGATACATCCTGTAGTGTCAGTACCAATGAGATAGTCTGTGTAAAGCACTTAACATAGCACTGGACACCTAGCAATGCACAATAGAAGGCAGCTATAAATGCTGTGCCCCTGGACAGCCACACTCCTGGTCACGAAGGCCATACTCTTCAATTGCCTCTGAGTTTTGCTCTCAACTGATGGCCATTTTTCAAAAAGAAACAAAGTTTATGTTGCTTTTGCTTTTAAATTACTGTAGGAGAATAAGCCGGCAAGATAGTCATTACCGAACACAGGCCAAGGGTGCTGTGGGCATGGGAAGGTGTGTGTGGGGGGGTCTCCTGTCAGCTGAGTGACTCACTCCTGTAAGCCAGCATCATTGTGGAGAAAGCCAAATCCAGTCACATCACAAGGATAGGTCGTTGAACTTGGAGATTTGGGATTTCTGGAAAATATTGAAACTGCCAGTGTAAAACTTAAAGGCACTGAGGACACATGTCACTGAGCACACGGGTCAGGGTGCAGCTGTTCACGCAAAAGTCAGTCTGGCCTTGATGCGAACCAGCCCCTACACATTAACCTCTGAGTCTATTCTTCTGAAGGGAAGAGGAGTGATAACTCTTTCTTACAGGTTTGGATGGTCAGAAAATGATACAGGATATGCCACAGAGAGTTGACAACTGGAAACTACTATGTAAAGTCTACGAGCATCTGATGTCACCAGCATTGTCTTCAGGGTGGCCTTGGCTGCCTGACTGGGAACTGCTGGCTCCACTGATGTGGTGGTGGTACCCACAGTCTGCACCTCCCAGATGCACACCCTCTTTCTGGTGACAAGATAAAATACCAATCAGTGATGGGTCCCCATGAGGTGAAGATGACAGAGGGATCCCCTGGAGTTCCCCCAGCACACCCAGGTCTGCCAGTGTCTGCCAGATGTGTGCTTCCCAGCCTGCAGCTAATGCAGAGGCAGGGAATTAGCACTAGCTCTGAGTAAACATCTCTGTGCCACATGCCTGTAACTCAGCACTCGGTTTATTAACAATATATTAGTTCACTTTTCTAGGACAAAAAAATCCTTTGGTGCCCAGCACCATGGGCTGGGCAGGCTCCAGCTGTCTTCCATCCCAGTCTCAGTGTGTCTGAGGCAGAGTGCTGCCCTGTAGCCTAATGACGCAGGGGGAGGCTGCCAGGCAGGGACAGGAGGCTCCAGGTCTGTGGTCTTGGCCGGTGGTCCAGAGTCGGGCTTAGCCCATGGAGCCAACATCGCCTCCAGGAAGCGGCATGCCCTTTTCTGCTTGGATGCTCACTGGCCAGTGCTGTCCTGTGCCCGCAGCCGGCAAGAGCCTTCCCTGCCTCAGGCCCTGCAACTTCATGCCTGGAGCACAGGCATAAAGAGAGAACCGAGTGGTGACATGGACTAGGTGCTGTTGATGCAGAGGTCAACAAGGCAGATTTTGCATTTTTCTTCCTTTGTGGAATTTTCTCTGTGTGGGGGTAGAAAACAATACGTAGATTATGAACTATGTCCGCAGGCGAAAGTGAGGGGAAAACAACCGAGAGGGTGGGCCGGGTGAGCACCGAGTGGAGGGGTGGTGGGTTCCGCCTTCACAGCGCAGCTGGAGCTCACCCAAGCATGAGCCTGTGGCAGCAGAGCCTTCCAGGCTGAGGGAGCAGCCCAGCAGGGCCCTGACTCCAGGTTAAGGCGCCTGTGAGACTGGGCCTCCGTGTGGTCAGGGTGGGAGAAGCGGGGAAAATGAGCACTTCAGGCCAGGAGTGCAGATCTGTCCTATGGGGCGGTAGTGCGAGAAAAGCGGTCTGAAATCAGCCAGTGGCAAGGCCAGCTTTGCTTTGGGGGCCTTGAAGCCTGTAGAATTCGTGGATACCTTCTTTAAGAGAAGAATATGAAATTAAGCACAGGATGTTAGAAACACAAACACAGGTCCCTGAGGCTTAAGCTTTTAGCTTCCCTGTGGTGGAGCGGTGGCCCCAGGGCTGCACTTGTGATCAGAGGAGGGAGGTAGGAAAGTGTGTCCTTCAAGGGAATCTGTTTCCTCCCTCCTTCCTTTCCCTGCAATGCTGTCCTTTTTGAGGCTTCTTTTCCTGGTCCAGACTTCCTGTGACATTCATCTCAAATGAAATTTGCACAGATTGAAAGCGGTACAGACAGAGGAGTCAGCACGGCCCAGGCCAGCCCAGGCCCACACCGGTGGGCATCCAGTCCAGCGGACAGCACCTGTGTTGTGGTGTGCACGGGAGTTCCTCCTAGGAGGAGAAGGGTAGAATGACCCCTCTGAGAGGACAGTTCTCTCATCTTGGTGGTTCTGTTCCTCTCTAAAAAAGAAATCGGGAGGGAAAGGCATAAACTCTCCATGAAAACCAGCTCAGGAGTGGCCTCTAGGAAACACTCCCTTCCCTTAACTTTTCAGAGCTCGGAGTAGCTCAGTCCCAGGGACGTGATAGTGAGACTCCTGAAAGCTGGCTGGGTGACTTCCATTCTTCCTCAGAAAGGTGGGAGGGGTTGATGAGGAGCAGGCTGGAGAGGGAACGCTGGGAATTACTCAGGGATCAGTTAATTATGGACACCACAGAGAGAAAACGTATGAAGAAGCACCCTGCCTGTTCCTCCGTGAGGTGTCTACGGAGGGGCCTGGCTAACATAAATTCTTGTTGCTTGTTTGTTTGTTTCTTCCTTCTTTCCTTCCTTCCTTCTCCAAGAAAAGATGCTACATAAAAGAAACCAGTGTGTGTGTACTTCTTAAAACACACAGGTGTAGTGGGTATCCATTGGTATCGACAGGGTTAAACCCTTAGCAGCGAAGCCCTCCATTAAAGCAGTGAGTGCTGCCCAGATAATACTGAGCAGCAACATTTTGAGTAAGATGTGTTCATTTCTCCCAGTGAGCCCTGCCCCATTTTCTCTAAAAGTTAAAATGTACGGACCTCCTTATCTAACTAAAGCCAAGAGGCCTTGTGTGAGGCTGAAAGTGATTGTCAAATCACAACTTTCATATCATTTAAGACACAATACAGGTGCTTCTTGCAAATCTTCAAGGTGCTAAATGATTTGGAAAAAGATACTCCCTAGATAATCACATTTGCTGCCTAGATTTTTTTTCCACAACCTAAAATCCTTATAAAGTGCCCAATCTCTCCCATTGATGGTACAACCTTTGACTTAGAAACCTACCCACTGTCCCCCTTGAGATTGTATCCAACTTGAATGAATTCTTAACTCTTATCCTTGTCTGGGTAAATTCTTTCTACCAGATGCGTCATTGGCAGTCTGTACACCATCTCATATGACAAAACAGAAATGAAATCTTGGTAATAATAAAATAATGAATGCCAGTTGCTAATTCTGTCTAGCTAGAGATTTAAATAAGTTTGTGTATAATATAGGAATTTTGATAAGTTTGTTCAAATGGGATTCTCATTGTAACATAAAATCCTTTGTTATCTGGAATAACTAGAATAAATCAGTCCAGAAACAGCAGTATGGAAAGTTTTATTTTAAACCCTATAGGGAATTCAAGAACCTTGACTCCAATGCCTCACTCCTTAATGTGTGGGCTCTAGGTAGAAAGTTAAGGTGGGAAGAGTGGTTGATGGTAGAGTGGAATAGCACTTCTCAGGTTATGACCTTGACCAACTTCTTTTCCCTGAGCTTTTATCTCTACACTCACGGTATCGACCGATTCCCACTAAGCTTGGGATGCTGAATCAGCACATCCAGCTGACTTTCAACACCTCCCACTTAGTTGCCCTGACTTCAGGCTCATTCAGGTCTGTGTCCACCTGGTGGCCAGGGTGGCCTACCTCAGATGCCTACATATTCACTTATGCCTGTTAGGAGCCTGCACTGGTCATTACCATCTTCATTGGAGGTCCCAAACATTTGGAAGTGAAATTTATCTTTCAGATAAAAAATTGTGTTATGTACCAATAGAAGAAACAAATGCAAAGTTAACTTATTAATAAAGTATGTACTTTTAAAGCACACATTTACCCCCATTATTATTAATAAATATATATATATATATGAGATACACAGTGGTTACATTGAGATTGAGCTAGAGTATTTTGTGCATATATATATATATATATATATGTATATATATATCACATTAAATATCGCATGGTGTGTCTAATATGAGAAACCCAGAATACAGGCATTTTATAGAACCATATGGGTGTGATAATGAGAATCAGGGGATGAGGGAGGGAGAGGAAGGGCCAAGAGGGGTAGAGGAGGAAAGAATTGAGCATACATTTTTAATGCTTGTTAGAAGGATTTTGACTATTCCCAACACAAAGAAATAAAAAGCTTTGAGGAGATAGATCTGCCCTAGTCTGATCATTATATGCTGCATGCATGTATGGAAATAAAGCATGAGTCCCATAATATGTATTATTATAAATCAATAAAAAATTTACAAATAGCAATATATTTGCTGTATTTTTCTTTTTGGACAGTTTGTTCTGAAACTAAACGAAATACATCTAAGACCTTGCGGAATAGGAAGAAATTTTGACTCAAATATTGAATCATGGACAACATCTATGTTTCCTCACAGCTAAGCACTTTACAATGGGAAGAAAGAAAATCACCTGGATTTTGCCAGTGTGAATTTGGCTGTGACTCAGTTTATCACAGTAGTTTACCATCATGGTGTACTCATGCACGTTGATGGGGTCAACTAGCATAGACTTAAATTTTAAGGAAGCATCTGTTGAGAGCTATAATCTCTTAAGTCAATGACACCTTTGTCAGATACTAAAAGTTATCAACCAAATTAGTAGAAAAGATAAATTCTTTTGACCACCTCAAAGAGTATTTGCCTGGCAATATTAAATTAAATTGTCATACAAATCACATGTGACTGTGTTGCTGTACCATTACTGTTGACTTTTTGTTCAGTGCCTCTGTATGCGCATGGAGAGGTGGGGGGGGGGGGTGTCTTAATCTGGGTTACCCCAGAAACATACTTAAACACAAGTTCATCTCACAGGTCTCCCAGGAAACACCTGTGCAGGGATTAGTACCAAAGGCCAGGAAGAGATGATAACCAAGGAAGTACTGATGACCCAATAAGTGATCAGAGCTAACCCTGCTGGGTTAGTCTGGGAGCGCACACAAAACTTGTGGCACAGTTATTTCTCCCAAAGAAAAAAGAAGCTGGAGTTTTATAACAATTTCCATTGCTTAAGAGATTAGGGTTGTGGGAAACCAACCAGATGGTGAGAGCCTCTGGTAATTAGAGAAAGGTCCTGTCAAAGAAACTCAAGGATCAGCAAAGAAAGTGAACTGGTGTGCATTGTGATGCTAAGGAGCAGGAGGTGTGTGCCGGGCACCCACAAGATCTGCGGTAATAGTCTTCCAAAAACATTCTGAGTGAACTTTGGACCAGATACCTGCAGTAACCGCGGCCTATCCCCAGGAATGCCTGGCTTCCCTAGAGCCCCGTGTGAAGAGCGTTTGTCATTTGTCAACATGACAAGCACAGCATTTCAGGGCCTGACTTCTGTAAGTGACATCTAGTATCTTTTTCACCTTAATCTCGGGCAAGTTTCCAGCCCAGTAATATAAATGACCCATGTCTGTGGGTGCTCAGATCTCCCAGGTGTGAATGAATCCCTGCCTCTTCTTGTGATGTTTTCTTGGCCTAGGGGAATTTTCTTTTTCTCTTACCTCCCTAATCCTGCTGGCACTCCCAGATTCAGGAAAGTTGAAAAGAATACAACTAACCTTACAGGTCTTGGGAGCTTAGTGAGTAGATACATGTAGTGTGTGGCACGATGTCCAGCACAGAACATGCATTCAGCAGTGGTCTATCTGTCCATCTTCCCACCGGACTAATGATTTAGAAGAATTAATTCACCATCCCCAGCCTGGATTCACCTATTGGAATGCTTGCTCACCTGTCTGACCCCCATCTGCCTGTGCTAGACGCTTCTTTTAGAAGCAGAAAATACACAGTGCCCATTTCTGGCCCTCATTGCTGGCCACAGTTAATGCTTCTGAGTAGAAGTGAACTGAGCCCATTGCACAGCGGGCATTCTTGTGTTCATAGGAATTCTGAGGAAAGAGAAATTACTGCGAACAGGAGGCCTAGCAAGTTTTTCTTTACATGAGCATTGTATGAGACATACACATAAAAATCGTTTCCTGTTTCTCACTGGGATGACACAACTTTTGTGTAAGATCATTTCTGTCTTTCTCCACCCCCCCCCCCCCCCCCCCCCCCCCCCCCCCCATCTCCTTCTCTCATAGTAAGTCAGCTCACAGTTATCTTCAGAGTATGTGCGGACCATTATTTTGGGGAAGGGGATACAGGAATGCAAAGGACAGGAGACCCGCCTCAAAGTTTGTACTTTCTGGAAAGGTACAAGATGGGTACAAGATGGGTCGCTTATTTCCCCGGACTAGCCTCTCTTGCCCACAGAATCTGAAGGATCCGAAGTGGTGCTCATCAGGTCCCGGCTGTGGAAAGATCAGGCAGTTTAGACAGATAAAGACATCAGAGCAAGGACTCCAAGGAAAGGGGATCAAGAACAGCCATTATTTAGAAATATGCTGAGCATTTGACTGCATTCAGAATATGGAAGTCACCATGGGAGCCAAGCCTCCGTCCTACCTGCAGGGAACTGCTGTCTAGACAGGGAGGATCAAGCCAAGTCCCAGCTACCGTGATTATCAAAGTTGATGGCCATCCAGGTACAGCTTGGTAATTACGGACTAAAGGAAGTCAACATTTGCACAACTATAGCACAATAGAAAAACCAAAAAATTGACATTAGTATAATACACAGATCTTCAGGTTTCACTAGTTTTCCATAAGATTCTTTGCAATTCTGTCACATAAACTCATGTAACAACCACCACAATTAAGACACAAAACTTCTCCATCACCACAAAGAATCTCTGGTGTTACGCTCCTGTAGTCACGCACACCTAATTCTCCTGGCCCCCAATCCCTAACCCATCAGTACTCTTGAGTTTTGAGAAATTGTCAATACTCTAGATACAAACCTTGTTGCAAGTGGTAATTTGCAGGTATTTTCTACTAATATTTAGCAGGTCTTTTCATTTCTTTACAAGTTTTTTCAGAGAGGAAGACTTTAATTTTGATCAAAGTCAATTTACCAACATGTAAATTATGCTTTCAATGTTCTGGTTATGAACTCCTCACCTCCTCCTAGGTCCTAAATATTTTCTTATATACTTTCTTTTGAAATGGTGATAGTTGTATAATTATATTTAAATCTTTGACCCATTTTCAGTTATCTTTGCATAAGATATTTATTCCAGAAATTTCTTTATTTATTGATTTTCTTTTGCTCTTTATTAAAAAGATCAGTTGACCATATGTACATGGGCTTATATCTGGTTTTTCTCTTCGGTTCCATTGGTTTATCTGTTCATTCACTAGATACATTGTCTTGGTTACTATAACTATATAATAAATATTAATTAAATAGTGTGATTCCTTGCAATTATTTCTTCTTTTCTAAAATTGTTTTAACTATTGTAATTCCGTGGTCTTTTCACATAAATTTAATAATAATCTTGTCTGACTCTACCAAAACATTCTTGCTGGAGTTTTAATAGGAATTATGTTAAACTGATAAAACAATTTCAAGAGAATTGACCTCTTTATTATTCTTTCCTATTGACTATTCCAACCCGTGAACATAGTATCTTTTCCCATTTATTTCCAACTAATTTAATTTCTCTTATCATCATTTTGTAGCCTTCAGCAGTCCTGTACATGTTTGTTAGGTATGCCTGTGGCGGAGGGGGTAAGGTAAACAGTAGTGTGTTTTTAAATTTGATGTACGCATGACCTTTGCTAGTACAACTTAATACAAATACAATTTATGTTGTATGCTGATTTTATATTTTGAAACTTTGCTAAATGAATGATCAGTTGTAAAAGAATTTTGTTTGCTTGCTTTCATTTTTAAGATTTCCTTGTGCCATTCTACACAGATCATTAGGTCATTGGTAAGTAAGGATAGATTTACCACTTCCTTTCAAATTATACGCTATCGTGATAGTACTATCAACTGTGAGGTGCATTCAGGCCAAGAAACCCCCAAAACTTTAGTCCTAAAATACTCTGTTTCTCAACGTTTCTAGATTATTTTCCCATTGTCCATTCTGTGCTCAGAGAACACAGATTTACTCTTACATTGAGCAAGCAACTATTATTAGGAAACACATCTGGAAAGAATAAGACACATTCCAAAGTCAATGAGGAAGTGTTTGGGAACTTTTCTCATCATGCCTCCTCCATGAGCAAAGGTCATCGAAGGGTGACGCTGTGGACTATTTGTTCTCTTAGGTGAGGACCACCCAGGGCTCAGGGCTGACCTTCTCAAATGCACCCCAGGAAGTTAATAACTTCGTTGCCAGTGTCACTGGGAAGTGAGATCTTGACACCACAAGGGACTGGCCCCTTACTCCTTGGTCTTTAGTCTTTGTGCTGTTGATCAAAGATTTCAGTCAAAACACATAGGTGGTGTTGGGCATGGTAGCACATGCCTGTCATCCCAGAAGTTGGGATGTTGAGACAGGAGGATTGTCATGAGTTTGAAACTAGCCAGGGGTACATAGTTCAAGACCCGGCTGGACTACAGAGTAAGACCTTATATTAAAAAAAAATTGTACAGGGCCATAGAAAAGTATAGATAGAGCTTATTGTATAGAGAGATTTATGCCTTCAAGTAAGAAGGCAAACAGTGCCACAAAGACAAATGTACTGAGTTGGAATTTGGGTATCTTTTATTTCACACGAGTTACTCTTGGACTTCAGAAAACTATGATGATTCACATTGCTTTGTTTACCCAAAGTATATACTTATCGGTGTGTTTCTTAGAGATTACTATATATCTCTGATATCTCCAAAATGTCATCCTTGTTCTATACAGAGGGCCATTGTTCCTTTATCATACAAGAAACTTATGAAATCTATGAAAGAAAGTTCTAATCCAATCAGGTCTCGCCAGCATTAAAGAATGTTCACCTCAGTGGTATCACCGAGCTATAGACTGTGGTGACCAGGACTGGTGTATGTTTGTTTTGGAGATAGCCAGGTAGCCAGATATGAGAATGAATGTGCTCAATGTATAATTTTAAGATGTCATTGTTCTTTGTGATTGCTTTGGATTTAAGAACTAACAAATGCTTGTAAATGTATTATATACTTCTAAAAACTATAACTAGCACAATACATTATTTTGGACTTTTTCGGCTCTCTAATTGTCTAACTACCTGCCTAACACCACCACTGGCAAAGTTGGAATTTCCTTAGTTAGACTAGAATGGAACCAACCCTGGATTCAATGAAAGGATGGAGTGAGGCCTTCTGAAAGTCAGGATTGGTCTCCCCTGATGCTTTATCCAAAGGGGGTTTTCAGTGAGTGAATGTGGACATCTGTGCTTCCTCTGCCCCTGAGCTGGGAAACCAGCTCCTGCAGTGTCTTGCAGGACATAGGCTTCGGCATAGTTAAAGAAAAGTAAGAGAATGGCTCCTGATCTTATTTTCGGTGGTGATGAATCTGCACAAACATAAAAGAAGGATAATAAAGCAGCATTTAAAGAATATTTCAAAGCAGAGTTGGGAAGCCATTGGAGATGTAGAACCTATGTGATTCCAGCTGTTGCCTGGATTGTGAAAACGGAGCTTCTTCAAACTTTGACTAAACGTATATGGAACAACATTCATAGCTGAACAATCACGTTGTATCCAGAGGCTTAAGATACATTTTAAGAGGTCAGTAGACTCTTGTTTTATGAACATTTTCTGTGCTATACCTACCTTACCGCTGTTATACTAATGAAATAACAATTCTGCTTCAGCAGGTTTAGAAGTAATTCCATTGATGTTAGCAGAGAATTTTTATTTGAAATTCAGGTGCTATTAGCATGAGATTTTTCACACCAAAGAAAGCAGGTGTTTGAGCTCCATCAGATGCAAGACTCACCTGTACTCTACCTGGAGTGTGACACTCTCTAGTGCTCCATTCAACAGTTTCTGTAGCGTGTGAACCCACTCTTATTTCTTACACACAATACTGGCTTTTGGATTGGATTTTAAGTCACTCCCTTGGAAAATCTTTATGTTATTAGATACTAGATGTTTCCTCTCTCTTCTAGGACTCCCAGACTCACCTCCTCACATTCCAGAGGTTTCTTCCCCAACTCTCCTTTGTGCCTGTGGTTGTTCCTTCTCTTCTTGGTTTCTCACGCTCCCCAAGCATCTTACAAATAAACAAGAAATACTCCTTCTACTATGACGCCACTTATTGTGCTTCTAAAGTTGCTGTAGATTTCCCCTGAGCAGTCTGGTCCCAGGGTCATACTTAGCCTGGATCTAGCCACATCTCTGTTTGGATTTCATGACAGATAGATTTGATTGCCTCAAACCCTGAATATTCCTTTGCTGAGTCTTGTTTCTTGTCCTAAATAGTTAATATCTACCTACGTAACAGGAAGAGGGTTTCATCTCCAATTGTATCCTGTGGTCAATGATAAATACAAAGTTCCTTTGCACCCTTTTGTTGATGCTTACAAACTTTCATTGTTAGTAAAGGTTGGACATGGTTATTCATTTCATTTTCAAGAATTCTAAGAAAGCACCAGACTTCAACAGGTAAATTAAATCTATAAATCAAACACCAGACCTCAATTCAGTCCCAAGACAGGTTAGGTCCATTTCATGTCAGATATGCTGGGAAGAACTAAGCCAGGAGGGTCAAAACTACCTTGGCCTTGGTTGTAATGGAGATGTTAGCAGCATTTGGCATGTTCATCTTCAGCCTGGAAGAGACAGCATCTTCTGTCAAAGCTAACAAAAATATGCCTGTATGATAAATGTTTCACTGGATTCTGGAAAAGATAATCATTTTCCCTACTTCTGCCCCTAATTATATACTGTTTCCCTTAAAACTTGGAAGTTATTGGCTAGCAACTCCAAGAAGTCATTCCTGTGATCGATTCCAATGACCTAGAACGAATTTTCTCTTAAACTTTGTGTTTTACATTTTATTTGAAGAAAGATATGTTTCATTTATTTGCTTCATCATTTATTTTTTTATTTATGCAACAAACATTAATTGACTCTGTTTCATGCCAAACCTTATCCTAAATGCCATGAATGATAGAAAACCACACTAATACCAAGGACCTCACATTCTACCGTGGAGCCAAATGAAGGCATGGTCAGGATACAGGACAGGGCACAGGTGCTGGAATGAAGTAAGCATTGACTGATATGGCAGAAGGCTCCAACTCTACAGAATAGAATCCTGAATTGAGTTATACTAAAATTGAGTTTTGATGGGCAGTTGACTTTGAATAGTAGAGTGGAAGAGACCTTTTGCTGTCTAACGTTCTGCCTGATACTGCCACTGGCAAAGGTTGGAGCCTCTTAGACTGGGTAAGGTTAAGTTGGCACGAAGGCAGAAAGTCACAAGAAAGCACAGCAGACCATGTGGCTTCATGGGTTTGGTGAAACTGGAGTAGAGAGTAGATTAAGAGGAGTGAAAAAAAAATTAAAGTTGGAAAATCTTTGTGTCCTCTTGTAAAATAGGTGACATTAGCTAATGCATCACAGAGAAGGTTAAGTCTCAAAGTCTGCAAGGAGAATTGGCAGGCTGAAGACTTGGGAGAACTTGTGGTTTGGTTCCAGTGTAAGTCTGAAAATTGGAGAATGATAGAAGTTCATGGTAGAGTTCACATCTGAAAATTATTGGATGTGAGACTGAGGAGGAGCTGATGCTTTAGTTTGAGACTGAAGGCAAGAAAAAAGCCACAGTACCAGGTCAAAGCGAGTCAGGCTAGGATAACTTTCTCTTACTCAGGGAAGGGTCAATATTTTTATTCTATTTAGATATTAAGTTGATTGAATGAGGCCCTCCCACATGAGGGATGGCAATCTTCTTTCCTTAATCTGCCATTTTAAATGTTGACATCATCCAAAAGCATCTTCACAAAAGTAACCGGAACAACATTGGATCAAATATCTGGGCAACCTGCAAACCACTCTAGTTGATACATAAATTAAGACATCACAGAAATGTAGGCATAGAGAGATCATTTTAAGAGTATGAATTCTGAGGCTACTTTTTTTTTATCACTTTCTCAATAAGGACTAGACTTCCTTTCTTACCTGCCAGGTCAAAGGATGATATTAAATGATTGAGAAAATCTTCCCTGCCTTCATTTAAAATCTGCATATTTTCTTCAAATTACAGTAGGGGCTATCATTTACTGCATACCGACTAGGGCCGGGCAGTTCAGCAAACAGTTTCATTAATTTTCCCACTAGTTCTACCTCTTATTGAGTTTACTTTTGCAGCAGGGACATTAGTGCCTCTTATGCTTGAGATAAACAAGGTTCAAGGAGCTGAAAACTCACCAGTGTTATGGTATCTGTAACATAGTAGGCAGTCTATAAATATCTGTTGAATATTATCATTCCTCTTCTTAAAGGCTATTTGATTAGCAAATGGAAAAATTAGATCTCAAAAGCAGATTATTTTACTTTAAAACCAAAGACTTTAGAAAAAAATCACAGGCTAGGAAAAACATATGCGATTGAAATTAGGGCAGTCAGACCTCTGACATCCTATCTGACTTCTGTATGAGGTATGCCAACATAATAGGTCTGAAAATTTCTGATAATTCTAGCAAAGAATGTCAGCATTTAATTTAGCTATTTGAAAGTGACCTCAAGCAATTACATCACACACATTGACAGACATTAACTCCAGTTCTGGTTACTCAAAAATTCAGCAGTTCAATTCCTGTCATAATTTTGGGTGTGTTTTTCTCTGTTGCTAATTTATACTCAGTACTATTGGTAATAGCCAGAAAGGTGGGAGACAACACATATTTCAAAGATGTTTGATTTCCTTTGATGAACTGTGGTCAGTCAGTGGGAGGTAGTGGTGGTGGAAGGGGGCTAATTATTTCACAAAAATTGCCTTGTTCAGCCTCAGGGGATATACTTATCAAGAAGCTAAGTCTTGTCTTAGGAATTTATTGGCTATATTTGAAAAAATAAGTCTTGGAGGCCACAGGCACTGTTCAATACTATTCCTCAGTAGTGATTCATGGAATAGAAAGGTCTTTTAGTCACTCTACAGAGGTTCTCCCTGGCTTCTAATCTAAGGACAGCTTCACATCACAAGCATTGGAACTGAGCCTTCCTCACTGTCCCTTTCCCCCTCCCTCTCAAGCCTATGAGAAAACTATCTTTGTCTTCAAAAACAATATGTGTGCTAATCTTAAAAGGGGGTTTTCTAGTTCATCTGAGACTGCCAAAGACTTACTAAGGATATCTGAAGAGAACAATGTGGCTCTTTCAATTATTTTAGACAACTGGGAGTGAATAGCCAGAAATGAGGAAAGATGGGAGTGAGCAGCTTAAGAATGAAGATGCAGCCAGGCAGAGGCCTTTGGAAATGGCCTGTTGTCTAAATCCAACATGAATCACATTAGGCCAGAAAGTTCTGTAACCCCTGTGATCTGATCACACTCACTCTGGCTCCTCTCTTCCTTCTCTGGCTTTCTCTTTTACCTAAATATAGAACGCAAAACAAAGGCTTAGACTTCACTTTTCAGTCTTAGGTTGGAGGTCAAGTCTTCTCCCAGGAACAAGCGCTGATCTTTCATGTGCCTCCCATGACCTCCAGCCTCATCAAGGTCAACAAAGCTCGTATCAGTCTCAGACAGCGGGCTCACCACCACGGGCCTGCCTTTCCTTGTTGCTTACTCCACTCCAGCCACAGTGGTTCATTGCTCTTTGCCCGACATACCAGACTTTCTTTGCCTAAGGCACTTGCACTTCTTGTTAACTGCCTGGAGTGCTCTCGTCCAATGTCGTGGATGCTTTGCTTAAGTGTTTCTTTCATAGGAAGGCCTATCTGAACATGCTATTTATAATTGCAATTTTGTCCTCCCTCCCTTGACCCTTTGACCTCCTATTCTCGTCATACCATAATTGATCTAACAGTTCATGTACATTTAATTTATTATCTTTTACTAAATTTAATTTGTTATATTTTACCATTTTTTTCTTGCTCCAGGAATGTAAGGATTTCCTAATCTGCTTTGTTCACTGTTTTATCCCTAGGCTTAGTAGCTGAGTGAAATAAAAAATGAATGGAGAATTAAGTCCAGCTAAGACACAGGTTGACCTGAAAGGCAAGCCGCCTGCCTTAGACAAATTTATAATATCCTTGGGAAGGCAATGTTAAGAGAACTGGCAGCTTAGATATTTCATTGTGAGACAAAGACTTGTACAAAAGTAATGGGAAATAATTTCAATTCAATTTAGAAGACAGATAAATCTGTGACTTTTCTGAATCAAGTGACCAAGAGGTTCTGAGAATTTCACTCTTCTATATTAGCCCATGTGCCCTAGCATTCAAAAAGAATAAATATAATTTAATACCACTGATCCTGCTAAAAGTCAACGGCAGGGGAGAGTCTGGGCTTGTGACTACTGACAGGGAAAATTGGGTGCACGTAACTTCTTCGGGGACTGTGGAGGCAAAGGTTAATGTTGCTGTGATATGGACATTAAGTAAAAGAGCGTGACCTCTTTGTTTGTTTGTTTTGCTGTACCAGGAATTAAACCCAGCGCTTTCACTTTAGCTTACATCTTCAGTTCATTTTTTATTTTGAGACACTAAGCCGCTCTGATGGGGATCAAGCTGCCATCCTCCTGCCTCGATCTCCCCGAGTGCTGGGATTACGAGCCTGTGCTGCCAGGTGTAACTGAAGTTATTTTCCAAAGCAAAACCAAAGAACTGGGTCTTCTGTGCCTGTTCCTTCTCCATGGTCCTCCGTGCCGCTGAAGACTCAGGATCTGCATCCACAGCCTCCTGTGCCCTCTGACTTCCGGTTGGGGAGGTCTTGGCAGGGGCTCCCCCTGTGTCCTTCTGGGTGTGGAGCATGGGTGGCTGTACCTTGATGCTTCTGCCCCAGGCAGTCTCTATTGGACAACCCTCACCGAAAGTCATAATTTTTTCAAGGTTCTGGTCACTGCTTACATTAGTGGTGCTAATCGCGTCCTGTTGTGGCTAGTCCTGGGTGCCTCGCTAGTATCCCCCCTCCCAGTATATCTCACTTCCTTGCACAGGCATTAGCTCCCCACTGAACCTTCGCTGCTGCCTTGGCTAACATTGGTCACATTTCGAATGTGTAGTGTTTTGGCTGGGATCTGGAACGTCTCCCAACAGCCGCATGTTTGGAAGGTGATCCAATCATGGGAATTAATTCATCGATTTCCTGTGTTGAAGAGGTCGGATCCGCTCAGAAAAGGCAGATCACTGAGACAGGGCCTGGAAGGGTATGTTAGACCTACCCTTCCTCTGTTACTCTGAGATTGGGGTTGTAAAGGGATTAAATCAGTTCTGTATCCTTTGCAGAAACTAGCCTGCTCCAGAGGAAGAAGGCCAATGGTAGCAACTAGAAAGAGCCTGTTTCAACACAGTCAGTGTTCAACAGAGTGAGCATCAGCCCATGCAGAAGTTACTACAAGCTGCAACAGGAGGCTGCCGGTAACGCTGTGCTAACCTTGGGCAGGACCTCCTAGCACTGCATGAGATTGGCAGAGCTGGGGACCGGTGTGGCTCACTTTTCTGTGGGCTCAGACACAAGTGCGTTACAAAGAATATGGCACATCAGCATGGCATGGGTCACACCTATGTTATGATCAAAGCTGACATGGAACTTTGACCCTGGGAAAATTTAAATTTATGGGGGAATAAAACAGACTGAGGAAAGATTGAGAAAGAAGAAAGAGAGGAAGAAGCATGCAGATATTCTGTGCTGAGTTTATGTATTTTCTCATTTAGGCTTCACCACAAGCCCACACGGTGAAGGTGGTATTACCCCAAGACATGTCCAGCGTAAATTGGAAGTATGTTCCAGAGGTCTGTCTACACCCCGTGGAAAGTACGTAGACTCCTGTCTGCCCTAGCGGTGCTGAGTGAAGACAACAACATGAATGGAGTAGACAGACCAGAGATTCTGGAGACCAGACTGATATGGAGAGTAGCCCATAAGTTCTAGGGAGAGAGGCTGGTTCCTGTGGTCATGGACCAGTATCAGAAAGAGCACTAGAATCTAAAGGGGCATCTTCAAAAAACCATTCTGTTTTCGCTGGATCGTCTCCTTAAAAATCATGTGATGTGTAAATTATACTCTGGTTGATAGATTTCTTCTCTGTTTATTTGCCTATTCCCGTGGAGCTGCCAGGAAGGGCTGTGGCCTGCGGCCACTTTTCTTCTGGTTGGGGAGGAGAATTGGAAGCAGCGGGAGCAAAAGCATGAGTGGGTGGAAAGGCCTCTGCAGCCCAGGAACAGCTCCAAATCCTCATGGAACCTGGGCCCGCCACCTCTGCCCTGCCGTAAGTAGAGCCTTTTGTATTACCCACAGACCCTGTGAGCCCTGCAGTTTTGTTGAGGCCACGTGCTTCTCCTGAGGCCTGTTCCTCTGCCAGATGAGTAAAGGATCCTGCTGGCCAGGGAGATCATTGGAAATGGGTGGGCCAAGCAGATAACTCACTTCCGACAAGAGCAGCAGTTTGAACAGCCTGAAGAAGATTTTCGAAAAAGGCGAGAAAAGCTCTGTACTGGCGTTTGGCTATTCCTCGGCCTGACATTCTCCATCCTGAAACCAGTGGAAATGGAATCTTATCTGATGGCTGATAAAGCAGCTTGCACTTCCAAGTTGGGCATTTCCCACTTTCAAGGGCAAGGAGGGTGTCGTGGTGGCGGCGCTGAACAGAAGCCTTTGTTTCTTCCTCCCCACTGCCCTGAAATGCGGCATTTGGGCCAGTTTCTAGTGGTCCTTTGTGAAGACAGAGAGAAGATCCAAGATGAGCACAGACCTGCGGAAGCAAGACAGCCATAGGTTGAAATGAAAATTAATCCACTGCATGTTCCCTTGGGGTTTCCTCTCACGATGCTCTTGAAGTCAGGGTCTGGCGGTCATCTAGTTCATAACCCAGAAGCAGCCCCTTCCAGGGAACTGCAGGGCCCAGGGAGGGGAGGCTGTGCGCTCCCTTGATAGCTGCCCTGGCACTGAGTCATTCTTCCTGTTAGCAATAAAGCAAGTCCCTTTGTCTTCAGTGGAGGTGCACCTCTTGACAGCACCCTTCTACATGCTGAAAGTGGGTTCATAACAGACTTTGAAACATATGTGTGTGTGTGTGTGCACATATATGTTCCAACAGCTGAGATTTTCAGTAGCTTCTCTTATTCCCAACTGAATATTCTTTTTCCCCCCATTTTATTGATATGTATAAGTGCAAAACTTAAAGTTTACATTGATCTTGAGCATTTTGTGCACATACATATCACGGCAAAGTTACAGATCCTTCCCTTCTCTACTTTCGACCCTCCCCCTGAATGTTCTTTGATCACAGAAAACTTAACTTCTTTATTATTGAGTGTTATTGTTTGGGTCTGTCATGTCCCCTAAAATCATAATCTACTTTTTGCTTCTATAGATTTGCCAATAATGAACATTTCATATAAAAGTAATCATATGTGTTCCACTGGTTGGCTTTTCTCAGTTAATATGACATTTTCAAGTTTTCTACACATTACAGCATGCATCAGTTCCTTTTCCTTTTCTATGGCTGATATTCCATCGCATGAATATACCAGGTTAATTCCTTCATTTGTATTGGATATTTAAATCATTTCCACTTTTCAGTGTTTATGAATATTCATGTAATTTTATATAGATATGCTTTCATTTCTCATGGATATCTATTTACAAGTGAAATCACTCAGTCATATAACCATTATGTTTACTTTTCAAGCGACTTTACACTTACTTTCTAAGATGCATTTCAAAATAGCAGTGTATGAAAGCTCTAGTGTCTTCACATCTTTAACACGTTTTCATTATCTTTTCTGACTATAGACATTGTCTTTGTGATTTTGATTTTCAATTTCTTGATGGCCTGAAACTTTGCCCTTGAGAGCATTAACTCTGTGGTCTTTCAGCCTACTCTCTGGTTCCATACTCAGCTCGTCAGTCTATAAGTCAAAGAAACTTCTCTGATTCATGACAACATCTATTCCCTGAGCTCTTGAAGAAGTTTTGGGCATGTTCTGGCATGTCTTAAGATTCTCCACCACAAAAATCTTCGTCAGTTGTTATTCTTTGAAATGCTCTGACTGCTTTGAAATTCTCATACCTCTACTTTTATAAGTAGAAATAAATAAAAAAGAAATAAGGGAATATTATTCTAAATTTAAGAAGGCATAAGAGCTATAACAACCAAAACTACCATGTGCACTTTGTTTATGTCATGATTTGAACAAACCAAAAATGAAAAGATATTTTGAGGACAGTTGAGAAAATTGGTTGAGCAAAGGCATTGCATTAGATAAAACCAAGGAACCATTGCTAATTATGCTGGCTAGGCATGATGGTGCTATCTGGTTTTATAAAGACATATTCACTTTACTTATGCGCTAAGTAAAAAATCACTCTTCTTATTTATTGAATCTGCTAAATATCTACTAAATTAAGTAGTGCTAAAATGAAACAATGTCTGAAATTTAAAGGAAAAGTGAAATAGATGACATGCCGACAGTAAAATCTGAACCACGGGAGTTGGAGGTTTACTCTACTTTCATATATGCTTAGAGTTTTTAATATTACACGACCACTACTGCTACTAGCTATGATTACAGTCTTAAAATCTGAATGTAAACTAACAAAAACCAGAAAATATGCAGTTCCCAATCTATAGGGTGCCATTCATCTATACTCAGTTGAAATATTTTTTAGTCTTGTACCTTTAAAAAGTAGCAGAACTGATAAAGACAAATCATATACATGTGTGCGTAATTTTCACTCAAAACCTACATTGGCTGGTGTTTTGATGTTGGCTAAAGCTTTTTTGGCCTTTGAATGTAAGTTTTCCTAGCTGGCATTTGGGCTGTTGCTGTGCTTTGCTACAGCCGTCATACTTCATGTGCCATTTTCAGGCTTAGCTTCCTCAAAGGGGTACAACATGATGTGACACTTCAAGGTGATCTCAGCGCAGAATCTTTTCGTTTTTCTACATTATTTTTCACCAAACCCACCTATACTCTCAAATTGAGTATTTGTTGGAATTTACCTTTCTTTAGCTCTCATTTATTTCAGATAGGGTCTCTGTCTATAGTCCAAGCTGACCTCGAATGCACAGCAATCCTCCTTTCTCGGTCTCCTGAACGCTGAGATTACTGGCGTGCCCACCACACCCAGTTTATATGGTGCTCAGGCCTTTTGCTTGCTAGGCAAACCCTTTAACCACGGAACTGTGCCTGCAGTCCTAATGGGCTTTTCAATATAGCCAACAATTCCTTTTTTACATTCACATTTAATGGGTGTTTATAATAGTTATACAAATGATATTGTTACAAATACAAAGACCGGTACCATAAGCCGACTTGAGAACAAGTACAGCTGACAGATAGTGAATATATTGCTTATTTAATGGGAGCAAAAACATATGGCATCGTTTTCTAGCTGAAGAGTCCGCCACTCCTTTTATAGGAAAAAATGGCCACAGTTCGAATGTACATGCCCCTTTATAGTGTATATATTGAATCTTATTCACTGAGGTGATGATATTAATAAATGGTGGCACCTTTGAGAGGCAATGCCCTTATGGAGATTTTTTTCCAGAGAGAGGGAAACAGAAAGAGAGGGGGAGTGAGAAAAAGTGTGTGTGTGTGTGTGTGTGTGTGTGTGTGTGTGTGTGTGTGAGAGAGAGAAAGAGAGAGAGAGAGAGAGAGAGATCACCCCGGTGTGACCTTCTGCTACATGAGGACATGGCCACCAAGTGCAAACTTGAGTGCAGAAAATAGATCTTTTTATTAGACATCAAATCTGCTGGCACTTATTTAGACTTCCTAGTTTCCAACACTGTGAGAAATTAATTTTCATTATGTAGAAATTCCCAGTTTTTGAGATATTTTGTTGTAGCAGCAGGAACAAACCAAGTCAAGAATCATGATGTCTATAGTGGGCTAAAAGGTCAGATTAAAAACCTTGCTCTCCACTTGAAACAATATGTTTCTTGACTGAATTGTTGACCTTCTTCAAAGTTCTCTGATGGATGCCTAGTCCACAAGAATGTTGAGCCTAGAGAAGATGCGACATGGTGCTTCTGATAATAGGATCATGACCAGAATCCAGGGTAAGCAAGTGGACGAAATCTGAGGAGGATGGGTTCTTCAGTCAAGCAGTTCTGGCTACTGCCCTTCCTTTCCAAAGGTTAAATTTATTCAGCTGGTTCCCATGGCGAATTCATGCTGACATTTGGGGTCAGCAATTAAAACTCTGACTTCGGTTGCAATCTGTCTTTTAAAACTCAGCTTGTCTCCCTGGGGTGAGGCTGGGAGTGGCTTTGTGTTTGTTTCCTCCTGCTAGGTGGTTTGGCAGCCATGTCTTTACAGAACACAATGTGCTCCTATGAGAGCAAGAGAGAGAATGACTATGAGTCATTTCATATCAGAGTTGGCCTTCCGGGACTCTACTCCAGCTGCCCCACTTCATAGACAAGGAGGTCGAAGGCTAGGTAAGAGGGTATGGCTGGGCTTCTCATCAACTTGGCCACCTCTTTCACCACGTTCAGCCAACACAGGTGTTCTCCGGCAGAGGAACACCCTGTATCAATGAATGAGATTAATAGGAACAAAGTGACCAGTGAACTGTTAAT
>PVKB01004745.1:0-75745 GCA_004027205.1 Ctenodactylus gundi
ATGTGCTCAGATGGGGCTCAAACTTTTGACTTTAATGCCTCACAAATTGCTGACATTAGAGATGTGTACCACCACACTAGGATGGTTTCTTGTTTATGACAAATTTTCCTTACAGTTTAAGTCAGTTTTGGGTGGGTTTATTTGCAGCCCAAAGCATCCTGAATATACAAGGAATATCAGATTCTAACGAACAGGAATTTTGTAGGTTTTCTTGTAAAGCACAACTAAGGAACTTGTAAAGTTCTGCTAAGCTTAGGGATGTGTGCAAATTCCCAGGTTGCATTCTCAAACAGGATCAGGTACATAATTTGTGGAGGTTAATGCAAAATAAATATGTTCCCCTTTATTAAAAACTTACTAACAATTTTGAGACAGTGATAACATGGTACACTGCGTCCTCCATATGCACATTCTGCATCTGATGATTCAACAAACCATCGGTCAAAAATATTAAAAAACGTATTTGTACTGAAAAGGTACAGATGTTTTTCTTGTCCTCATTCCCTAAACAATGAAAGTTAGTAATTACTATTTACATGGAATGTACATTATATTAGGTACATTAAGTAATCTGGAGATAAAGTATACAGCAGGATGTAAATAGGTTATATGTAATGTTCTGTGATTGTATAGGAGATTTCGCTATCTGTGGAATTTGGCATCTTCAGGGATCCCTTAACCAATCCCTCTCAAATATGAAGGGCTGAATTATTAAACTAAAGGGGAGATTCTGCTAAGCTTAGAGATGTGTGCAAATTCTCAGGTTGTATACCCCTAAATCTAGACCCACCTGTTAAGAATCGTGGTCAGCTGCCTCTCAGCAAAGCAAGAAAAAATCTAAGATTTGTAGGAAGCCTCTTTCTTTGTGATTTGTTGTTCCCTCTTAATTTTTTGAATTAAGTTCACTTAAGGAAGTTGAATTAAATGAGAAGGCACTAAAATGGTTGTTCTCAGTCTTTTAAAGTATTAAGATTCTTTTCGGAACCAATTATTTCCTAGGCTGACTAGATGGAACAAACATATTTTCAAATCTTAAAATGTCTGCGTTTAGTCCAATAATAAAAACACTTTGTATTCAATCTTATGGAAATCTTAGAAATTTATGTGTTTCTCTCCCAAAGTCCTACAATTCTTCTAAAATTATAAATAAAAATGAGAGAGCTAAGATGGTAACATTATGACAGCATTTGGAATGACCAGCTGTAGACAGAGACAATAAAAGACAAAGTTTTACAGTACAATTTGATGCTTAGATAGTCTTTCACCTATAATAGCTCCTGCTAGAGTGATAAAGCAGAAAAATTACTCATGTAGGAAAGCTCAAATAAGGCACATAAAGCTATGCATGGCTAAACACCATTTCAAATTTGCATGTTTGTCAACTTAAGAATTTTCTTTTTTGGAAATAGGGTCTTGCTCTGTAGTCCAAGGTGGTTCTGAACTCTCTTGTTAGTCCAGGCTGGCCTTGAATTCACAGTAAACCTCCTGCTTCAGCTTCCCAAATACAGGGATTTTAGGTGTGCCTCACCACGCCCAGCTTATGTGGCTCTATGAAATCAAATTCAGGGCCTTGGGTTGTTAGGTAACTGCTGTGCTATTTCTTCAGCCCCTTGAATTCCTACTTTTAAAGATAGAGCATTGCCCTAGCATCAGGTGCAGGCAAGTGCTATACCAATGAGCTGTATTCCCAGTCCTCTTGCATCAGCATTTTGATTTGAGAGTAGTTAGGCTTTAGATCTATGTTAATGTGTTACCTGATTTTTGAATAATTTAAAAATTGCATTTTTCCCATAAAAGAAAACAAAGGCAAATATTTATAAAATTATAGAGACTGCAGTGACCCTCTGGCATGTCAGACAACCAAGATTTACTTGTCAATACTCACATATTAGGAGAGCCTTTCAGTACACAAGTACTACTCTGATTTTTTGGGCCTCTCTTGCTTGGTAAAGAGCCAGAATGCTAAAATACACTGTGAATTCCACATATAAAGTAATTGCATAGATTTGAAGTAATGCTCCTGTAAGTTCAAAACTTGTGTTCATTACATCTATTGAAAGTGTGTGATGTTCATGTGGCTATAAATAACTCTTAAAGGAAAGGTAAATCCTTTAGGACATTTTGTTTTTCACTTAAGAAGATGATATGAGATGGAAGAGCTTTCCTTGGATTAATTGGAATGAGGGTAATAGGTACTGTAGGGAAGGAAGCTTGTTCACGGGCTTTGCTCTCACCCACGCTTCCAAGTTGGAGAAGCCTCCTTTGCACAAGTTAAAAAACATACACTTTCCCTCAAAAACATACTGTAGTCACTTATAGAGACAAATGTATCCATTCATTATTCCTAAATGTACCTTAATCTTTCCTAACTCATAACTCATTTTTCTCATTATGTTCTCCCTCCTATAAATTTCTTACCCATCTTTTCCTGGATAGACCCATCCCAACCACTATTAATATTGAAATCTTATGCAATCCTTTATGGGAAACCTCCTGTAAACTAGTATTTATTTTAGATAGAGCCTGTTTTATTGTTCAATATATATAATTGTTTCCTGTGCGCTCCTGTGGTTCACATCTTGTGTTACTTATCAGGATATAATTGTTATAGTGAGGAACTCTGTTTAATGTTTTTCTTTTTTGTATAGTATGAGCTCTTGGATTGATGCTTGATTGTGATTAAGTACTCCATAACAATGTGCTGATTTTTTTGATGTTTATATATTTATGTGCATTCTTACTTGTCAGTTCATCTTGGATTGTAAATAAGCCAAAAATAAAGGTATAAACTTTAGAGTGGAAAGATGTTAATTATCTTCGTAGAAAAAGAGTAAAGAATATAGTAGCAACTTAATGAAGAAATAGAGGTAACTATGGTATATGTAAACAAAAACATTGATGAGTCAAAAGAGTGATTCCTAGTGCAGTATAATCCCACTATACCTTACTTGGTCATGACTAAATCTCAGTTGCCTCTACGAGTTCTTGGCAGGTGCTCACAAAACATTTGTTTAAAACTGAATGATGTACAGACCAATAAATGAAAATGTTAGGATCTGTAGGTAGAAATATCAGTTCATAGTTTGATGAGTGGTTCATTTCTTTTCAACACAAGTTTCCCTAGCAATAAATTAAGGAATTGGATCAGAATGTCTTTTCAAAGTCTTTGAGATTATATTCATGATCACTGCAATTTCATAGTTTTAAATGAAGCATCATGGCGTGTGATGTAATTTGTAGAGTGTCCAGAATCCTCCATGTTTTAAAATGTCCCCTATTTGTAAGGGTGGCAGAGATTTCATAGTCAAAAAGAAGCACTCCTTTGCACTTAAGAACTTTCTTCATCACCTTCTCATTGCTGGACACAATATCCAACATCCTCATCTTAAAGGAGAAGAGGTTCATTTAAGCACAAGTTTCAGAGGTTTCATTTCATGTCTGGTTGGCCAGCTCCAATGACAAAGGGCCTGGTGTGGAGGAAAATTGTTCACCGCAGGGCAGCAGGAAGCAGAGAGAAAGAGGAAGGAGGCACCAAGGAGGGAGATCAGTTCTTCCAGATAGTGCTCCCAGCCCTTCAGTGCTTCACACAGGCCCCACTTTGTAGCAGCACACACAGTCACCACACAGGCTGATCCATTAGTAAGCATGGCAACTTTGGGATCCAATCACCTTCAAATACATGAAGATTTTGGGCGACATTCTCAATCCAACCATAGCAGTAACTGTGTAGCTAGGTGTTAGGAAGTCATCACAGGGGGAAAGTAGCAGAGATTTAAACCTGAACATGGGAAATGGTACAGAGTTGCCACTGGCCAGCCCGGGGGAGAGGTTGGGATCCTAATGGCCTGGCCAGGCAAGTAGAATCAAAGGGGATTAGTAAATTAAGATTCTCTCTTGGCAGATTGGAATTTGTCAGTTGGGCCTCTATTTAAGTCTGACTAACAGTGATAATTTAATTTTTCTTAAACTAAAATTTACTATTAAATATATTGTTAAATAAAAAATAAGTGTTGTTTAAAGTCTTTAAAATCACTTTTACTAGATGTTAGATTTAGTAAAAATTATCAAGAATTACCCTTAGAACATTTTTTTTATTTTGTATTTTAGCCTTTTAGAAAACAACACAAGTAATATAAAATCCCAAGGCAGCCAGCTTTTCCTAACGTGTCAAAATGAGTTATATTTTTTAATCTGATGCTAATAGTTGGCATGAACTTGAAGAGTTTTTTTTTTTTGAAAAAAATATATTTTTAAATTATGATGTCCCATCACACTCATGGTCATTCTGCGAAAGCAGAAAAGGGTCTGGGACTCAGTAGTGAGTCCAACACTCAGTTTCCTGTGGTCACCTGTCCACTGAGTGCAGGCTGTGTCCCAAGTCCACAACTATAGGCTTGCCTCAGTCTGTTTCCGCACTTCCGCAACTATACCACTAAATTGGCGAAGGAAAATAGGCAGAGGATGTAGCGTTGTGCTTCCTTTATCATTGCCATACTTTCCTAAAGTTCACAGAACCACCTTTGACCCAGTCTGCCTCATGCAGACCATAACTTAGCCTTACATTGGCCATTTCAAATTGGCATAACTTCAGTGACTTAGAACAACACAAATATATTATCTCACAGTTCTGAAAGTGAGAAGTCTAAAATGGATCCCACTGGGCTAAAATTAAGGCATTGCCATTGTTACTTTTCTACCTTGAAGACTCTCAGGAGAATTTATGAAGGATCTGTGTCCTGCCCGTTCAATTTGTTAGAAGCATCTGGTCCTGTTGTTATGGGAACAAGGTTCCTTTTCCCTCTGCTGCTAGCTGTGGGTAGATCATAAATTCTAGAAGCAACCCTGTTAACTTGGCTTGTTACCCTCTTTTCTCTACTCTCAGAGCCAAAAATGGAGGTACAATTTTCTTTGAGTATCCAGTCACTCTTACTTATTTTTCTTCTAGCACATTTCTTTCACTGACTCTTTTGCCTTCCTCTCCCACTTTGAAAGGCCCATATGATACTGAATTCAGCCAGGTAAACTTGAATAATCTCAATGTAAAGTATGTGATTTTAATTGCATCTAAAAATTCTTGTTTTCCATTTAATTTAACCATACTCTTCAACTCCGCAAACCAAAATGTGGAAATCTTGAGGGAGATAACAGAAATGTTACTGTTTCTGCCGTGAGCCACCTCATGGAAGCTGATTATTTTTCACTTTTCCCAAAATTTTAAAGATGCTTTCTTCTTTCCACTGCCCTAAGAAACAATTTTTTTATGGATAGTTACTTTAGAGAGATGGGAAGGAGAGACGAGTTGGAAATGGTTCTGTGCTTCTTATCGACTACTATTACCAAGCTAATGGATGAGTTCAGTGTTTCCTGGAAGACAAGTGGCCATGATATCGTTCTATGGGAAGCCTTGATACTGCATAACTGGGAGATAAGAGTAGATATGGAGAGGAGCCAAATGAAGGAGTTTTTCCTGTGTTTACAAGTACAAAAAGTATAAACTAAAGACTACAGAAGTTGTCAAATTTCTTCTGTTTAGAGATTGAAGAACTAAATAAAAATTCAGTCCATCACAGCAACAGAGTAATGAGCTTCCTGAAATAGCTCATTAAGATGTCATAGCTCCTGTGGTGGGCTGCTATTTTGACATTTCTAAGCTTGAAATTTGCCTTTTGTGTATTATAGTGTCTCATCGAGGGACCAACAAAAGCCTTTTACAAAAAAGCTGATATATTAACACCATCAAAAGGAGATTCCCTTGGTTTTTCAGTCACTTTGCGTGAGTAATTAATTCACTTTTCTAGATGGCAGGCTGGTTTTCAAGGCTAGAGACAACCAACCAAAGTTGGTTTTCGATGCAGGCATTTGTAAACGGAGCCCAGCAGATGGAAATGAGATGCAAGAGGAGTGCAGCTGAAAAAGGAAGATAATTCAATCCAAGTGACATTTGGATGCGAGGGACTTGAGCTGGCTGGTATTTCTCAGTTTCTTAACAAGACCCAGGCTTTGACATATGTATGAAAAGCATTACCTAGGCTTTGAAATACAATACATGGTTCACAATCTTGCAGCCCTTCAATATAGAGGAAGGTTCCAGTTACCGTGCTGTCCAGGATGAAACAGCACAAAGATTTCTTTTCAATGTGCAGCTTGGAAAGTAAAATGAATCTTATAAGAAGATATGTCCTGTTCCATTTCTTCCCCAAACCCTACAGTGGTTCCTGGTTTTATTCAGTGTAAATGCCCAAAACCTTATGTTGACATCAGTGCCTTCAGTTCATCCTACTTGATGTGTGGTCATGGTCAATCTCCAACCTTTTACTTCCCTTTGGAGGATAAAGAGCTTGTCCCAGAATTTGTATCAGCAATATCATGAAATACCATGTAATTTGGACCTTTTCTGTTTTTGATAAAACATGCTCTCAATTAAAAAAGAGACTCATTGGCATATGCATGTATATGTGTGCATTCTTGAGCATATAATACATACATATACATATGTGTAAGTATTTTTTATTTTACTTCTTGTTCCCCTTTAGTCTTCATTTAAAGTTCACCTCAAAGTTACCTCTTTAATAAAAATTCTCTGGCTGACTGTATGACTTCCACTACATTCATCCTACCTTTGCTATTCCGCTTTCTTTTTCTCCTAGCATTGTTCATTAATTTGCTATATATTTTGCATATGTGTATAAATTGTGATTATTGTTTATTGTCTATCATTCCCTATTCAGTGAAGCTTCAAGAAAGTGGAAGTAATTGTTGATGGTCTGTCTTGTTAAATTCTTGGTGTACACTCCTAACAAATTACCTGGTTTATATTTTTGCTTTGAATTTGTCTAATAATTAATAACATGATCATTTTCCTGTACTTAAAGGTCAGTTTATATTTTTAAGATAAATATCTTTTCAGTTCCTCATGACTATTTAAAATAATTCAGGTTCTTTCTTTTTTGTTGTTGAGTTTTAGAAATTCTTTGTGTATTTAGGCATCAATTCCTACTTAGGTGTATAATTTGCATTTCTATTATTTTATTTCATGGATTGGCTTTTCATTTTTGGTAGAGTTCTTTGATACATAAACATTTTAATTTAATGAGGCCCAATTTATCTTTTGTTTTGGTTTTGTTGTCTCTGAGAAATAATTGTCAAATCCAAAATTATACAGTTTTTTTATTTTATTTTTTTCAGGTTTGGTTGTTTCAGCTCATCTCTGATTTCTTTGTGGGTTTTTTTTTTGAGTAGGGAATTTTAGGTTAATTTTTGTATAAAGCAAGGGTCTAGTTTCTCTCTTTTGTCATTGTCTTCATCATCATCATCTCCTTCTCCTCCTCCTCCTTCTTCTTCCTCTTCCCCTATTTCTTCCTCTTTTTCTTCTTTTCTTTCATGAGTTGTGTTGTATGGCTGCCTTGATGTCCTGACTCCATTCAAAATGTTTACATTGTCACTTGGACTTTGGTGAAGCCCCAGAAATTACATCGTGAATATGTGGATGAGAACATATTGTAATATTTTACAAGTTTGCTTTTCCTCTGGGTGGCATGTGAATATATTGTCTCTTATTTCAATACCGTATGCCGCATTATTTTTAAATCATACCTCATGACATTCATAAAAGGACTTCTAGAACTGCTTCAGGAAGTGGCACAAACAAGAGGATGCCTGCCTTTGAAATGAGGGGGAATATTTTGAGGAAAGATTAATGACAGTGTGTCTTTCATTGTAATTTTTTAAAAATTACACCTTTACCATATATTTCAATCACACCTTGTAGGAAGATATCAGTACATGCTCTGAGGATTTTCTAGTTTTGTACTTTGAGTCCTTGCAAAATATTCCATCATTAAGTAGAAAACAACTCTATTATATCCAAGTTTATTTATTTTTATTGTTATAGCCTCTAGATCAAGCAATTTTAAAGTAACTTAGATTATTATTTTTAAGCATAATAGAAGCTCAGTTGCTATTCCACTCAGTAGTCTATAATGTTGATTTTGTATTCACTATTTGTTAGCTCCTTTGTTTTTCTTTCTGTCTTTGAGTAAGAAATCCACTTAGCCTTAAAGCTCACATCATTCACTGCCTTCTACTCTCTTTCCAATTTGTTCCCTAAAACTTGACTTTATGAGAAGCTCCTCCAACTTTGCCTTGTTTTCATACTATTATTTCTTTTTTCTCTTCTTTTTGCCATCATTTTTTTGCTTTAAGTACCAGTTTAGAAACCCCATCTTAACTCTCCATCCACAGCAATTAAGGGATGTTTGAGAAGTCAATACATATCTATAGAATTTAATTTCTTATTATGAAATTAAGGTGATCATATTAAAATAACAAAATATTAGAAGAACACAAGGTTATAATGGATATTTTAATAGAAGCATGTGGTATCTGACTTTAAGGCATGGGAAGTTTAGACACTATTAAGCTTAGTATTCTATATGATGAGTGGAAGTCCATTTCTGAGAAAGTATTTTTATTTCCTGATTTAAACAACTATAGTATTAGAAAAATTATGACTTTTATGCCAATGTGTAATTTTGGTATCTCAATTATAGAATTATTTTCTATATAAAGCTGTAAAATAAACCTCATTAGTAGTAAGCCATATTGTAAAAATGAACAGTTCCCAAATCCCAGCAATTTAACACGCATTTCTTTGGCTCATTCAGAAACTGCTGCTCTACTGTGTTGTAACAAACAGTGGATTCTTCAGGGAAGCTTACTTTAAGGCAGTGACTCAAACACTTAGAAATTTCCCATTCTCTCATAGTCACAACAGAGGAAGTGAATGTGGAGAATCATGTAGCAATCCTCATGTGTTTCAACTCAAAAGTGGTACAGGTCTCTTCTACTCCTAGAATAATCCACGCAGTTGTCCTTAATTATAAGGTAACAGAAATGATAGACAGCACATGGATATTTAGTTAGCAGTTAATAAATGGAAGAGTGACATACAAATTAACAGGTGTACAACCATCTGATTTTGTCAGGAAATGCCAACTTATACCTTTAACTACTTAGGAAATATAGTCATTTTATTCCTTATGGAGGTGACCTAAAATCATGTCCAAGTGTTCTTAGCTTGTATACCCCCATATTAAGGTTTCCCATCTTCCTGGTCTTTGTTCAGAGAAGTCCCTTGTGATTACCCTCAAGATAATTGAGCAGATTTCATCTGCACGTGAGCATTCCCAAGATTCTTGAGTTTTAAGTAAGATGCATTCCATATGTATAGGCTCTTCATGAGCAAAGACCATGTGTCTTTCACAGGGGATCACCACGCCATTTTCTGGAGTGGAAAAACAAGCTATCACTACCTACTTGACAAAAGCTGACTGGTTGATTATCATGCCACAGGGTACATTGAGTCTCTGAGCTCTACTAATTCCTTTTGAGGCATGGAAATTTTCACATAAAGGTGATTGTTTGATGTTATGTTGGCTCCGTTATAAGATATGGAATGTTTGCAGGCCCAGTAGGTTTCTAACTCATGATTAGATCACTTAAGGTACATAAATTGGGTAGGGAAAGGTTCATTGTTTCTTTCCTCACTATTTCCATCCTCGGCCCTTTGACCTTTTTTGCTCATATCTACCTAACTGCCTTTCACGGAAATGGGCTAAAGGTTAATGGAAAGAGAAATGTTAGACAATTTGGGACTTCTTCTTGGCCCATTAATACCATTTGACTTTTAAAACTGTTGTGCATATGTTACTGTACAAATATAATGAAAGCTTATAGTAAGTTGTAGTGATTTTTATCCTTTGAAGATAACAAAAATTATTAAATAGAATAGTATCTAGGAGAACACAAAGGCCATATTTGTCTTTTCATAGATTACAAATCAGAAGCATGATACAGAAGGTCAATAAAGGATGCCTAAAATAGTTTAAAGATAGCAATTTATATGGAAATACAGAGGTGTAGTAATCTGATCTTATAGTTCTCCAAGCAGCCACTGTCAGGGGTGCAGTTCTTGGCATTTTTAAATTAGTTTCTGCTCCACTGAAATCTCTGCCATCCCAGTATAAAGGCAAAAATGTGTTCATGACAGTTCAACATGAACATAGTGCTGAGTTCTTGGCATTGTGTCAAGACTGACAAATTACACATATTAAAACAAGGCAGCCAGCATTGTCTCAGTGATTAGCCATGGTGACTGTTAGAAATTAGGCTGAAGTCTGGATGCAGGAGTGGAGAAATATTTACGTATAACAATGAGAGGAAAAGTGGGACACGGTGTGTATTGGCTGAAGTGAAGGCGTGCAAATGGGAGTGACAGTAATGAGGTTATATGTATTATAAGCATTGACAATCATGCTCTCATTACCAAAGTACACAAAGGGAATGAGCACAATTATGTGACAGACACTATGGGACTGTGAACTGATTATACTATTTGTACTCTAGTCTATAAAAGTTTGCTACTAAATTTTATGCTTTGTGGGAGCAAAATTAAGCTTTTCCTTTTCTATACCCCATGAGAACTTGGGAAGTTAATATTGAAATAACTTAGACTAGAAAGGCATCTTTAAAGTCTTCCCATTCTGGTGTTTTTTTTTTTTTTTAATTTTCCTACGTTATTCTTTAGGAAATTTGAATGAGAAACGAATAGTTGCAGGAGGGAAGATATTCTGGACTCCTTCGGTTCATGGTTTTTTTTTTTTTCTGTCCCTATTTTATAAAATAACATGATTCTACTTAAGCAGGAAAGCTTAAAATTCCAAGGAAGGCCTTTTTTTTTTTTTAACCCTTGCTTTTTGAAGGGTTTGAAACCTCATCAGATGAATTGGTTTGCCTAAAATCACACTGAGCCAGACTGAGTAGCAAACACCTGGCTCTTCAGTGGGTTTCCAATATGGCACTCAATATTTCTATGAAGAGCAGAATTTGGGAAGGCTGTTCCGATACTGCAAGTGCTGCTAGTGCATTTGAGTTACAAGATGGTAGACCAGCATTGGATGACCTCAACATGTTCTGGGGAGAACAATATATGCTAATTTATTTTCATTGAAACATTTTACTTTATAGTGACCCAAAACCATAAACAAAAGTTGTTGTTTAGCACTTAATTATGTGTTACTGTGTAAGCATTTTACATTATATAAGAAGAACGTTTTTAGGACAAAAAAAATGAATCATTTATTTATAATTGGAGCCACCAATCAGCAAAATATTCCTGTTTACTTCATGCAAAGTATAGCTGATAGAGAATTAACAGAAAAAAAAAACAGTTTTTTCAACTCATAAGAACTTATACCGTTATGCTCAGTGAGGTGAGTCAGACCCAGAAAGTTAAATACTGCATGGTTTCTCTAATACAAGAAAGCTAGGAATCAGTCATTTCGTAGAACTAAATGGGAGGGCTAGTGGGAATGAATGGGGAGGAGGAGGGTGTGGGAGGGTCAAAAAGGGAGAGGGGAGGGGTTTGTAATTTATGTATTTATTATCTATTTGTCTATCTTGTTTTTGCCCATTTTGATCTATCTAGCTATCTGCCTTTCTGTGTGATAGATAATGCTTACAATGAACTTGGGTATCTTATTTACATATATATCACAGCAACATTAAAAATCCCTTCCCATTTTTGGCCCTCCTATACTTTCCCCATGCCCCTAACTCCCACTATTACAGCCTTTTGGTTCTATAGAATGACTGAAATTTTGACATGATATATATGTGCACAAAATACTCAAGTTAAGTATAAACATTATGTGTCACATATATACATATAAATAAAATGGGGAAAATAAAAAGAATTTGTACCATACACACTGCAGTGGACACAGTTTGTAGGAGCAGTAAATTTCACATCAAAAATGGCATATTTTCTGGTTATCTGCTCATTTGTTCCTGTAAGGCTATCGTTTCTGCTTTGGTTTCAGGCCTTGTGCGTGAGCCCTTTCAGGCTTTCTGGCCATATGGTGTCCAAGTGTGAGAGAGCAAGCAGAGAGTGAGGTGGGGCATCCTGTTTAGGCAGATACCTTTGCCAATAGGTAAGAACTTCACGCTAGAGTTTCCACAAGGAAGCCATCTCCATGCTTGTATTTCTCACTGGATGGTAGTGATATAATTTTCTCTTTGTACGGTCGCCCTATGGTTTCCCAGTCTCAGCACTGAGAACTTTTCTGGTCTCTGGGACCTCATACTTTATATGCTCCTTTAACCCTTTCCACATCTTTCTATCTCCTTCTTCAAATCATTTAATTGAACCATGTGTATCATATGCTCTTTCTGATGGGACTCTGCTTGAACAATATATGATTTGAAAGTTGAGTGGTTTTCTTTTGTGACTCAGTACATCTTTGATGTACTTATTCACCACTTGCGCTTCTTAGAGTTTAGTTCATTTTTTCATTTTTCATTTAGTTCATTTTTCTTTTTATTTTTGATTGGGTTATTTGTTTGGGGGTGTTTACATTTTTGAGTTATTTATATGTTCTAGATATTAGCTGTCTATTAGAAGAATAGCTGGCAATTTTTTTTCCTGTTCTGTGCGCTATTGTCCAATTATGTTGATTTTTTTCTTTTCAAAACTGAAGCTTTTAAATGGGATATAATCCCATTTACTGAGTCTTGAAATTATTTCCTGTGCCATTGGGGTTCTGCTCAGAAAGCCTTTGCCTGTGCCTATGGCTTCAGCTATTTTCTCTATATTATCTTCCATCAATTTAAATTTTTTTTTTGTTTTTATGTCTAAATCTATGCTTTGATTTAATTTTTAATAAGTCAGGAAAAATCTATTTTTCATCTTCTGCAAATATATATATCCAGGTTTTTTTCTAGCACCAGTACTTAAAGAAGTTCTCTTTTCTTCAACATGTCTTTTTGGACCCTTTGTCTATTAGTGTAAGAGAAATGCACGTGAAAAAAACTTTGAGAACTTTCAAACCCCAATCAGAATGATCTCATTAAGAACACAAAAAGCAACAAGTGCTGGTAAAGATGTGGGAGAAAAGTAACCATTCTACACTGTTGGTGAGAATGCAAATGAACAAACACAACAGAAGTCTGTGTGGAAATTCCTCAAAAAACCCAAAAGGGAAATTCCATTTGACCCAAATATACCTCTTCTGATTATGTTTCTGATACTAGAGAGAGACATATATATTAATATTTACTACACTCCAATTCTCTATAGCTAAGCTTTGGAAACAGCCTACATGTCAAGCAATGGCTGAATGCATGAAGTAAATGTGGTGTGTGTATACATCATGACATAGTATTCAGTTATAAAGATGAGTGACCTTATGTCATTAGCGGGAAAAACGACGATGTTTAAGGTGGTCATTCTAAGTGAAATAAGCCAGATGCAGAAAGTTAAATATCGTAGTATTCACAGTAGGTTACATGAAAACAATAATTCCCCAAACTGTTCATCACTATTCTGTGTTACAATCACATATTAGAAAAATTAATAATAATAATAATAATAATAATGGCACTGATGTCAGCATCTAAAGTGAAGTTCACATAATGTAGTGAATCGTTGCAACTCTAGCATTGCTTTCCGGAGGGAATGCTTCAAGAGCCAAAAAGTTCTGACATAGCTACTAAAGCTGATGGTTGTTGTTTCCTTTTCTAATTTTGGCACAATTTTCACATGTAGCAAGCAACTTAAAGAACAGGTATAGGTTTTTAAATGATATTTTTACATAGAGAATGCCTTTCCATTTCTCAACACAGAATGAAGAGTATGGCACATTTTGTGTTGAAAACCATACCAGAGTAAGAACAAAGGATGGGTCTCATTTTCCACTGTCTGACTTGAGCCTAGCAAAAAAGCTCTGATCTCCTTTGATTTGGGAGAGGAGTCACTGGGTCTTACTGCTTCTGTGATATTATGTTTGTCTTTAAGCGTGAGAATGTTTGTATTCACACGTTGACGTGTCATTTGGCTCTGCTTTGTATTTACAAGTATTTTCTAGGCCTAGAAAGCAAGTCTTCCGTGCAAGGGGAGAAGGAGGTGCTGATCAGCCTGGCGTAGCACCACAGGCTATGAATTCTCTGGGAAGATAGTGGCAGGAGGCTCGTAGCATGTACTCATTTGCCTTATTTTGCAGATCTTTGGGGCAGTATTTAAATCACTAAACATTCAATGCCTCTGGTGGCTGTAGATGAGATACCAAAACAGGTTCCACTGGAAGCACATGGCTCATTTTAAATGTGCTCAGCATTGAAGACAATCTGTTTCTTTCATCTGCCTGCCCAGTTTCCCCTGCAGGCTTCAGGCTGCTCTCCCTCTCTGTAGCTATTTCAGAGGCACAACTAGAGGGAGCTCCAGACTAAATTGCTTTCTATTCTTCATTTTGCATATGTTGGGTAAGCTCAGATTTGAACTAAATTCTATTCTTTATCAGTGCAGAGTAAATCACATCAGAATATCTGTGTTGACCCATGACTGGAAATAGATTTTCCTCTCTGTGTAACCTGATGATACCCTCTTGTCACGAAGTCCCTGAAAAAAAAAAGCAAGGGGATTAATGGATGAGACTTGTTTCCCCAGTCTTTTACTTTCATACTATATACCTGTAGGATCTTTCAATGGAGTCTATTGGTCACATGGTATGAGAAGAGTGCCCTTGAGGAGCTTCTGCTGAAAAGCACAAAGCTGTAGAATTTGGTTCATCTCTGCTGGTCCTTGTATTCTTGTCTGTCTCTGTGCTTTATTTTATCACTAGCTCCTGAAGTATTATTTTCCTTCTGTAGAATACTCAAGTTAAATGAACAGTGATAGCCTCTTGCTACAATCCACAGGGTGTCTCTCTTTCTCTGGGAAAAAAGCTACACTTTATTCCTTTTTCTTTTGTTCTGTTTTTATACACTTTTTGTTTTTTAAATACCTTTTAATATACTAAGGAAAATTTGGTGTGAAATCCTGTCTTATGGAAGATAAAAGGAGTCTTGAGATCATTATCCTAAGGGGCATGTGGATTTAGGGGTCTTGAGATTTATTTTCCTAAAATTGTAGAAAGGTTGTTGGCTATGTTTGAGGACCTTTGCTTTTTCTCCCCATAGGAATGATTCCTCTTCCATGAGTAAGGGTAAAATGTATGTTTCAGGCATTTTTTCTTTGTCATTTAACCACTGAAAAGTTTTATTCCATACAAGATCCAATGTTCACCACTGTCACATTCTCCCTCCCTTACCATCTGGAAAAATAAGAAAGGGTAAATAAAAGAGGAACAGACTTTTTTTTTTGTTTCATGCCCCTGGATTGACAGGTGAAATGTAGAGGAACTATGTGTTCCTGCTAAGTGGGACATTAAAAATCCTTGAAACAGAGATGGCTGGCAAGTGCCTGCCCTGCTGACAGCACAAGACAGGAAGGTGTAACTGTATTTTACTTCACTATTAGTGTAAATGTAAATCTGATTGTGTGAAGTTGAGATAAAGGAGCAAATAAAGCGATCCTCCTTATCAATATGTGCATCAAAATCAGTTTTGATTTTAGATAACAGAAAGCATAGAAATCATGATAAGCAATTTATCCGACCTTGACTGTTACCCCCTTAATTTCCCATGCCCTTGAGACAAAATTGTAGGGGATAACAAAGTACGTTCTCTGTTCTCTTTCATAGCAAAGGGTACACATACAAATCCAGCTCTTCTGGGTGTTTGATCTTCGAAAAATGGCTCAAAGAAGAATTATAATAGATCCTAATTCTTTTTGATGGCCAGGTCTTGAAGAGATTGCCCATTAGACACCTGACATTTCAGAACAATCTTGCGTGATCATCTTTCCACAGTTAGTTTTTGGCATTCCCTGAGATTCTGTGACCTACCAAACATCATTTCAATAAATATTTTTAAAAGTTGCTCTGAGTCCTTTTTTTTTTTTTTTTTTTTTTTCTTGAGGCAGAGTCTTGCTTTGTAGCCTAGGCTGGCCTTGGACTGAGGACAATCCTGTTGCTTCAGCCTCCTGAGTGCTGGGTTGACAGGCGTGTGCCACCACACCCAGCCTATGTGGAGCTGGGGCATCTGAGTCTGTTTTCTATGGTTCATCTTCCTCGCCCATCCCTAACTGCTCTAGTCTATTTTTCTATTTCTCTAGTTTACTTTACATGTTGTTGTAAAATAATCTTTCTACCCGATAGCGTAGCTGATACGTTCTTGCCAAAAAATCTTCACTGCTTCCTGTTCATTGCTCTCTAGTTTGTATCTGAATTCTTTAGCTTGGGAAGTTAACTCATTACATGTGCTGTCTGTACTTTTCCTTCCAAAGAGAAAAACTCGTGTAATCTGGGGGAGTATTCAAAAAATTGAACCATATAAACAACAGAAAAAAACCGATTATTGGTATCTTAGATTTTTTCTGCAAATGTGTGAATATATGAATAAGATGTAAGACTTCTTAACATTCTGTACTTCATTATTGACCCAGTTTTTGTTTTTCTTATTCACACGCAATGGGACTATGGCAAATTGGGGGAGAGAAACATATATATCTGGCTGTCAATGTATAGACTTCCTTTCAACAAAAATATTTAAGAAAATCTGAATTTTAATGCAGTGTCTAAGCAGGTGGAGAGTATAGTAAGTACTACCTGTAAGTACCATTATTCTAGGGATTGACAATTCTTGAATCACTTAAAAGTTGTTGTTCCATACTTTTTTTTTTCATCTCTTAGGAATTTTGCTTACATGTTTCCAATCTTAAGTTTATGTCCCTTCTCTCTGTTTATCTCTGTGTTGTCTACATTCACTTTTCATTTTTTTGAAAAATGTTCCGAGAGTTACGAGGATATTAGTAGAGCTCCATTGCTTGCTTGGATAAAATTTTGGTTTAAATATTTGTGTCAATTTTCGTAGAACCAGTGACATCATTTCTCAAAAAAAATATAGATGCTGATGTGTTGATGTTAACTGATCACTTTTGCTAATGAATTACTGTTAAGTTTTGTGGTAGAGCATTTGCTTCCTGGATATTATTTAACTTGATGACTTTCTTTTGAGTCCATTTAACTATCATTCCTGGATGTGGAAAGCCATTTGAGAAATAGTTGTGTAGTGAGAGAGTAAAAATGAATCAGCTGGATTTGAGCTATTTTCACAAGGAACTGCCAGTCACAGTGATAGGCAGTAAGTACATTTCCTCCAGATAAGTTTCAGCCTCACTTTCACCTTGTGCTTTTCATTTACTCCAGCTCTCTGATGGCCAGCGAGGGCTTTAATTTCCAGCAAGCAACTGCTCTGTGTTGTTCATAAAGGTCCCCCTTTCCCATTCTCCATTACATTTAAAAATATCCAAAGTGTTTTGTTTTTTTTTTTTTTCAGGTTGTCAGAGTGCATGGTCTATTAACTAAAAATATGAGTGCTGATTTTTCTTCCCTGGGGAGCTTGTGAATGAAGTGTAGTTTATATCAAGTTGTGTTAACAGAACTTGCTGCCGAATGACTGGGCATATGACAAAGAGGCTTTATACTTGTTTGAATTATTTGATTTGTTCATTCTTTCATCAAAGAAATAATTACTGAGTGTCTACTATATGTCAGGAAGCAAAATAATCATTGGGTATATAGTTGGTGACTATAATAAGAATCAGTTTCTGGCCTCTTTGATTCTGATGAATATTAAATATTAATGATCAGATATTAATTCTATTATTGCTATATGAAATTATGCCAAAACCTAATAGCTTAAAACCGCAGACATCATAACCTCGGTCAGTAAACTGGAAGTGGGTAAGCTGAGTGGCGCTGGCTCCTAGTTTCTTCTGAGACTGAAGTTAAACTGTTACTCTGGAAGGTAGGCTCTGGAGAGTTAAAGAGAACTAAAATCTGCACTTCCGAGTCCACTCACGTGACTTTCATCAGGGAACTTTTGTGTCTCAATATGTGGACCCTGCCATGGAGGTGCTCATGGTAGAGCTTCCTTTGTAGGAAGTGATAGGTTAGGGGGTGTCAGAAAGAGAGACACAGGGAGGTAGAATGGAGAGAGAGAGGTAGAAGACAGAGATGAAAATGACAGAGACAGAGAGATAAAGAGATATGAAGAAGGAAGGGGCAGTTTTCAAAACCATTTTTTTTTTGAGACAAGCTCTCGCTTTGTGACCCTTGAAACCAAAATTTTAAATTCAGTATCATGGTCCCATTATAGTGTACTAATGATCACACAAATTAACCTTGGAGAAATGTGGGAATGGGTGCATAATTGGGCCACTCTCAGGAGATCATTCTAAGATGGATGCCATCTTGAAAGCTCACTTCCAAAATCTATATAAATGATAAATTAAAAATAAGAGTTATTATAAAAGAGACTTTTTAAAAAAGAAAACTAAAGTGGTGAGTAGGACCTTTCAGGATAAGTAGTATTCTTTTAAAAAAACAAGAGAATAAACTATAATCTGAAGAGTGAATTGGTATTATTAATTGGGAAAGGAGTTGAATGAGAGGGCAATCGATGTGAAAGGAATCCAGGGAAAGAGGAAGAATTATGCTTCTCAGAGACTGAGACAAACTCAGAGTGCAAAAACAGAGAGTGGAAGGAAGAGTGACATTCAGGCCTGGGAGATAAAGGGCCACACTGTAGGGGACACGGAGGCCGTGGTGTCATTATGGTCTTCACCTAATAACTTCGGTGAGAAAAGTTCAAATGGAGTCACCCAGGAAGCCTTGATTTTTTTGTAGTTATATAAAAGTTGTGGTAAAATACATGTACATTTTCTATTTTAATCATCCTGTGTTTACCTTAATTAAGCATATTTCAACCTTAGTAATCATCACTATATTGTATAGTCATCCATACAGAAATTTCCCATCACCCCAAACAGAAACTCTACCCCTGCTATGCAATAACACTTCATTCCCCACCCCTTCAACCCGTGGTAACTTCGTGTCCAGCTTCAGACTCTGATTTTGATTTTTCTCGGTATTTTGCATCAGCAGTGTCGCGCAATATAGGTGCTTTTGTTTCTAACTTCTATTACTTAGCATCATGCTTTCAAGCTTTGTTAATATTATGGTTTTAAATTTCACTTCTTTCCATAGCAGGATATAAATTTTTGTTGTAGAAATAAATTACATTTAGTTTATTTATCTGCTGATGGACACATGGCTTACTTCTACTTTTTAGGTGTTATGAATCTTACTGTGTTCAGCATTGCTGTATACATATCTGTTTAAATCCCTACTCATCTTTTTCTAGAGTGTGTACCTAGTAGTAGAATATAGCTGGCTCATCTGAATATTTTATGAGAGATTTTTGAGGAATTACTAAACTGTTTTCTGCAGCTGTAATACTAGTTGCTTTTGTTAAAAAAAAAAAAAAAACTTGCTTGAAAACTGGGTGGAGACCAGATGAAAACAGTAATAATAGGTGCCAGTGGATTCAGAGAGAAGCTCACATGGTTTTAATGAGATGAAATCTATCCTAGTTAATTTAGAAGACATATCATTAAGCCCCTAAATCAGCATTGACCAAGAGAGCCTGTATCATGGTATCCAATGCAGAAATCTGTGATGTCGTTAGAGGCTTGGCCGAGATGCTCAGTGACTGAGTGGTACTCTGGCAGGCTAAATTGGTTTTCTAGGCCTTGGCCATGTTATAAACAGAGTGTCTTATATTAATTCTTCTCTGTCAACCTCGCTTCCAGAAAAGAACATAAGCATCCTGGCAAGTAATGAATGATTGAACGTTTAGCTTTTATGTGACTGCACGCAGCTCACAGGATTTCACTTGGAAAAAACACATACATCCTTGACCTGCCTGTCCTGCGTTCACTTCCTCTGTCTGTATTTCACATAATACAGATAATTGTAGTCATTTCATAACATCTTATTTTGAAAGTCAAAGTCTTGTCTATCATGCTGAGTATGTAGAAGACCATTAACCCTATAGCTGTTTTGGGAAGCTTTGACCTTCCTTTGTTAGTTCAGTGGGGGAACAAAGGTGCTATTATTACAAGCATCTTAGGATATTTGGAGAATATAGTGTAAAAATAAAAAGAGATTTTAGAGAATCAGTTATTTTCTGTCTTCTTCCTGGAGGATGACAATAGTGCAATATTATGTCACTTAACTGTCATGTGATTGTCTTAACATAAAAGCATTGTTATAGTTGACAAGTTTGAATGTCATATACTTTGTGTCCCCTCCTTTTGAACAAACAATGGAAACAAACTCAGAGTTTTATGAATTAATTTATATTCTTTAGTCATAAGGTTGTGCTTGTTCAGGATTATGAATATATTTATGCTTATTCAAGTCCTGGAAAACAACAAATATAAAAGTTTCATTTTTTATTTATTTTTTGCTGTGAACTTAGTCAAAAAGGCAAAATCATAGCCTTGTCTTTTACTAGGTTTGCTTTCTAATCAGTCCCAAAGATGAGAATTGTGGAAGGAAGCAGCAGGTAGAGAAGAAACAGTGCTGGCCAAAAGGCAGGGAACTCTTGATGTCATAGAGTCACTCTGGGCCTTTCCTGGGCCCCGGTACATTTGTCACAGAGGAGCAGACAGTGAAAATGTTGGCACAGAAGGAATGTGAGCCCTCAGTCACTTTTCTTCTCTCCAAGTTTTATGAGGTTCCACGACCTAGCTCAAGCTGTTTCTATGTTATTTCATGCTTAGAGATCATAAAAGTTCAGAACTGTGAGCAGTATCACTAGCTCTATTTCAGAATCAATGAAAAATATGAGTTTAGTGAAGTATAAAATACAAGTATCTACTACAAAAATTCATGTAATTATTCTATCTTTGACATAAGGACATTTATTTATTATTATATGTTTTGTTTATGAATTACTAAAAACTGTCATTTTTATAATTATAGTGTCATGTACATCTATATATTATGTGTGTGGCTATATTTTCTGGAACAGACCTTGGTGTGCATGATGTAACTTCTAAGAATATATTAGTAAACATAGGTTTAATATGAACAAATACGTAAAATCATTCCAAAATATCCAGGACTTTTTAATCTCGCCAATTATGTATATAAATATTTTGTTACTCTCAGTTTTTTTGTGGTAGAAGCTGATTTATTTCTTTTTGTGTGTATCTGTCAGTGGTTAAATTCCAGTGAGAATGCACCATTAGAATTGATTTATTTATAAGATTTAAAACCTCTTAAGCTCACATGAAGATCTTTGAAGCCCTCACATCCTCTAGGAATTTTGTAAACTAAGTTCATATTCTATGTTTCACTTGTAATAATTCTGAATCATAAATTTAACTTAAAGATAGGTTGTGTAAGGGTATCAGTAACAGGGTCAAGGAACAAAATAGCTTCAAGCAGGAGTCATTTATTAAGGCAAATGCTGGAAGCCAAATCCCATCTCAAACACACTGCAGCACAGGAGAATGGGAGTCAGTAAGATTCAGAAGGAATAAAGTTCTGTGACTGCATGGCTCAGCACCCTGTCAAGCACAACAAAGAGCAAAGCACCAAAGTATTGCTAAAGGCATCAGCCAGTTTCCAGTGAATTGAGTGCAAACTACTAAATACCCAAGGGTCCTATGACTCAAAGTGCTATGTGAAACAGGTTCAGGAGGCACCAGTTATGTGAGTAAACACTCCTTTTCTCTCCAGAAGAGTGACTCTCAGAGGCCTGATTAAAATTTCATTTCAATTTGTCTCATTTTATAGCTAACAGTTTAGGATGTTTGGGGCATTAACATGATTTGTGTTTCATTTCACAAATAATGTTTGTAGTATTAGAAATATATGCAACCATGTTACCTGTATAGATAACTAATAGTATTAGCAAATTGATGTGTAGCATATGCAAATATATATATATATATATATATATATATATATATATATATGTGTGTGTGTGTGTGTGTGTGTGTGCACATATGTAAATATATATTAAAAGAGAAGCAGAGACATGGTAAAATCATAGTTTTTTGAGCACTAGCTTTTTCATGAATGGAGCAGCTCTAAACTGGAGGACGAGGAATTGCCAAAGATTTTTATAATGAGAACTCATGATCAAGAGAAAGAAAATAATAGGTATGTGAAGCAGTAGCCTTTGAATGACTTCGGATTTTCTTATATAGGAACTGAGGTCCTGGGAGCTATCATTGTTGAATAATCTCCCACTTAATCTTTTGACTCCTAAGATGGCTGAAAGTTTAAAAATTTAAAAAAAGTAAGAGTATTTCTTTACTCAAAAGCAAACACTAGTTTCTTAAAACAAATTCTGATTTATAGATGGAAAATAACTCCCATGTTACAGAAAACATGTATCTTTCAAGAAGTAAGACAGGGATTTTTTTTTTCTTCTAAATAGTTTTTTCTCATGTTGTTTTACATTCGTTATCACTGTAACTAGGCTTTGGTCTTAATTTCCGTCTCTTCTTCGCCCAGTGTGTGTATTTGTGAGTGTGTGAGTTGGGGTGGAACAAATTACCTGAAAACCTTTGGAGTTGGAGGGCTGAGAAGACGGAGAAGTGTCCCCAGGGAGAGAAAAGAGCCTGCTTTTTGCAGTGGTTGGACCAGTATGGCTTAAATTCCCAAAGGCGAGTATCTTGGATATCATGGAAAAGGCAAGGTCTATAGCAACCTGGCCTAGGAAGTCACTTTGCTTCTCCCCAGCTTTATCCAATAGGTAACGCAGGACCACCTCTTGTTCTTTGTGGCAGTGAATCATGAAAGAGTATAAATACAAGAGAGGATGGTTATTGAGGAGAGCATATTGAAGATTACCATAGTGATTAAAAATGATGTTTCTGAATCTACAACCTGAAGTCAAAACTGGCTTTGGCCTTTTAGGATGTGTGAGCTTCTCTTATGAAAGCTTGATTTCCTTGTCAGCAAAATAAGGAATAATGATTATATCTACCTCATAGATTGTTAAAAGGATTATATGAAGTGGGTGATAGTGCTTGGCATGTAAGTTGCTCAGTAGAAGTTAATTCTTATTGTCATTGTTATGATGTCACTTATATGGTAATATGCACGATAGTATGATTTTTTGAGAGATAAAAGTTCTTTGTCTCAAAAGGCTATTGAAAAATTACAAGAATGTTTGTGTTCCCTGAGTAGAGCTCATGTTGCCCTTAAGTTTATTTCTGTCCTCTCTTTCTATTTTGGCCCCTTCATGTTTACCAGCATTAAATATTTTAAAAGATATCTGTACCGTGAGGTAAACTAAGATGAGGCAGACATTAAGCAGACACTCCCCTGGTTCTGCACTTAAGTAGGGAAACTTCCTTATGTGAATATAAAACTCAGCTGTGTACTTCACACAAACTGTCCAGTGAAAGGTGTACATATTTTTCCTGTAGTCTTGAAGATAGAAATTGTGTTTTAGACGATCTCATCTGTAGAATCCACTGTTCTGAATCATACAGTTATATATCATAACAATGTATTGATCTTAGATCAGTTGTGCTCGATGGCAAGAGGACTCTACATATTCCATACTCCATTCAATGCATATTGCACATGCTTGATTTTGAGAATAATACAATATCAGTTGAATTCACTTAATCAGGTTTGAGTAGTGCCCCAACCATAAATAAGAGTATCTTTATTACATCAGCTAAGACCCAGCAGCTAAAACAAAATGACTGCTCTTGGTCACGTTTCTTAGCAACAGAGCTCAGTTTATAGTGTAAATTACCCATGGTGAGTGAAGTAAATATGTTGCAGAATCACCTCTGAGCAGGGAAGAACGTCTGAGGGCAGAAGATATGAATATAATTACATCAACACAAAAGTTGATGCCTTTTGGGAAAACCAGCTGGCTTTACTGATGACTTTTACTTTGAACTTTGCTGGTTCTAGGCTGCTTTTGAAAAGGGAGATTTATGAAATTCTGTTCATGATATCAAATAGCTTAGGTATACATAGGTCTCGTTGTTGCTCTCCCTTTTGTTTTCTACCTTCCAAATGCCCAGTTTGTAAAGTGTTTTAGTATTTCACATTTGCATAAGGACATTTGTCCAAACTGAAACAGTTCTTAAACTTTTATCTTATACAGTAATTTATAATAGTATTCACATCTGATTTCATTAAGATTACTCCTTATATTCTTCAAGAGGCTCCACTCAATTTTGGCATTAATGCCAGTTAACTCTATTTACACATTTCTTTTTCATAGCTGAGGAGTAGATAAGCTATCCAGGTTGTTAATGAAGTACCTGAGTCTGGAGGTACTTTGAACTGTAATAGTTCTTAAAATAAAAACACCATGAATAATTCAGTGTTTTGGGTCTTCTAGTGGTGGAATTAGTGGAGGTACTTTGAGAAGAATTCATTGCCAACAACCAGATGAGTGTCTTAGAGAAAGGCAGACCGATGGGCTGGAACTAAATGTGCACCTTTGAACTTGTTCTAAGGCTTTTATCAATTGACACCAATGAGATGAAGAGGTTGTGGTTTTTATTTTTGTAAAGCCCATTGTCTATTTGATTGAAATATACTGTTGTCACTGTTGTTTTACAAATTAGATGGAAATTATTAAGTATTATGGTTGTATTTAAAGATTAAAGCTTTTCCTAACTCCCAAACTAAATGATTGATAACAGAGGAGCCTAATTGCATTTATTGTGAACCGAAGAGACTTTGGAGTTGGTCATGCATAGTGACCTCATTCCGTATGTGTCTTAGTTACTTTTTTTTTTTTTTTTGTAACTCAATACCTGACATCCACAAATTTAGAGGAGGAAAGGTTTATTTTCGCTCACTGTTTCAGAAGGTCACAGTCCACTCAGGGGTGGCCAGCAGCTGTGGAAGTTCATGGCCGAGGCAGAGGTGGGTGCAGCTCCTCAGCATTACAAACAGGAAGCCAAGTCAAGGCAAGTTGAGACTAGTCCTCCAAGGGAGGCAGGAAGCAGCTTATATATCCTTCCAGGTCTCCTCCTGGATCCAGGTGTGGAAGGTGTGGTAAGCCCCCACTACATGCCTGTAATCCACCTCTCTAGACTAGGCCCCAATTTCCCAATAGCATATGATTCCAGACAATTCATGACAACTGAATACATGAATCTTTTGGGGGACATTCCAGTTCCAAACCATGATAGTATATTATTTCTGCTTGGAGCTATCCTGTTCTTACAGCCTGTTTAGACTAGTCTTAGGATTAGACATGAATAAATATCTGCTCAATTTAGATGGGCCATGGAAATGCTTTTTCCGAAAGCATTGGCTGGAAGTGCATTCCCATTTGGCAGATCAAGACTATCTCTAGAATAGATTCTCTTTAACTTGCCAGAGGCGTCAGCTTGTTCAATTTGTTTTACATTGGATGGTTCCTGTGAAATCACAAGTCCCATGAAACACACTGAAGGAAAGCAATTCAAAGAAGATAGTCATGATTATCATTTTGGGACCAGGGACCTGAGATCAGCTGAGATCAGCTTTTGATATTTTTTTTTTGGTGGGACATTTGTAATCCCACAATATACTATGCTCTGTTACATTAAAAAAAGATTGTAATTAATCTTTTCCCCAAAAATGGATGGCTTGAATCTTCACTCAACTGGTTTTTGACATTCTCAGAGTACCTCCACTTAGATATATCTGGAAAGCTCCAATGGAATATCTCATATATAGTTACAAAATATCAGCAGAGCACTTGGCTGTGCCCCTTTTCTTTTTCTTTGATCTAATTTTGATATAGTTGATTTTTAGCACAAAAATTTACTTGCCAGGACAGTAATCAAACATCTGCATCAAAATCAAGGATCATATACATAGATCTCAAAAACATTCATTCTTGGGCTGTGTATTGGTTACTACAGGCTGTACCATGCTGCTGCAACAAAGGAACCCTCTGAGTCTCAATATTTTGACACATGAAAGATTTATCTTTTACAGAAGAATAGCTAAGTGACTTTTGGTAGATTTTCTCTAAATGGCTGCTAGAAGGTCTAGCAATATTTTTGTGTGTTATGAATCTGTTATTTGAAACCAATCTCAGAGGTTAGCCCAGAAGGACAGGGGTCTTTCTGGCCAGGACTTAAGTGAGAGGTGCTATACTATATTGGCCACATTTCTGTTCCTAGATCCTATTTTCATGGTCCCATTCTAACTACAAGGGATCCTGTGAATACTTAGCTTTCTATGTGTTCATGGAGGGAAAATGAAACATGAAACAAATATGAAACATCGAGTCTACCACAGGGAACCAGTGCTTTCCTGAGTTTTGCCTGCCAGGTAAGCCTGCAACGTACCCCACATTCTAAAGGACTAGCATAGTTACGGTGAGAGACAATTATGTCTTCCCACTAATGTCTAGACTCTAACTACCTTTGGATTTTTTGATAACCAAATTCTGATTGGCTTTGTTCCACTTTTCTCTAGCTTAGCTTATAAAAACCTTTTGTCCTGCCTTGAGATGTGGGCTTCTCCTGTCTTACTGTTGTTCAGTTTATGGTTATGTCCATAAGTCCCCAATAATTTGTACTTTGTGATCCCGATTATGTCTGCCTGTTTCTTCGGTCTCATGGTAACTCCTGTCTTTTGCAACTGGTTCTCACACACCAGGACTCATTTTTTTTCTGAATCAGGCAAAGAGACTGCAGCCTCCTCTGCCCACCAGCTGTGGTTTTAACACAGTTTGGTCCCTTTCTGAATCATAAGATCGGGCATTCTTGGCTCAATGTCTCATTGTTGTTTCTGGTTTTATTATTTCTAGCTTTTACACTTTGAAGACGAAGAAACTCAAATGTATTCCAGGGGTCCTAGTGAGAACACACGCCATATTTGTTTCATTTGCTCCAGTTGTGCCCCTGGAATTCACATGACTAAGCCAAACTGTTTATTTGTTCCCTAGTTATGGAGCCCAAATTCCCTTTCATGCTAATCTAGTCAAACAAATATGGGGACCATGAGTAGTGCGATATTGCTTATTTTAATAACATTTAAACTTTGTCTTAGCAAAAGTATTCTGAAACACTGATTTTAATTATGTTTTGTCCCTTCGGAAGAACAAAAGCACGGTTGAAACCACTTAGGTTTGGAGACCTATAGCTGATAAGATTGCTTCCAGCGACACTTGAGCAACAGTGGCTTAAAATAATAAGGATTTTTCTTTTCACGTTCCTTCATCCCTTTGTTCATTCTGTCATTACTACTATTATTTTAAAAATAACAAGTCTGAAAGTAGGCATTTCGTGACAGTATGTCTACTTCTTAATGATGACAAGTTTAACACCCCTGGAATTTTCTTTTTCTTTTTCTCTTTTTTTTTGTCAGCCATCATTACAGAGATTATGTGATGTGGAATAGGAAATTATACTGAATACAGAAGTAGAAATGAAAATTTAAGTCTTCGATGAAGACAAACACTACAAAGATTAGCAAAAATGTAAAACTATATCAATCTTTCATTATTTTTTGCTTTGCAGAATCATTTCTAGCACACATATTTTTGTTCAAATTTATTATTTTAACATGGATTAAAATAAACTTTTATATTTGTATAATTAACATCTGAAATAGTAAATGCTTAGTCCACATGAGCAAAAAACATCTTTTAGGGTTGCTCAATGATTTTTAAAGACTAGGAAAGGAATTCCGAAACCAAAACATATAAAAAGTACTGCTTTACAAAATAATGTTATACACTGGTCATGCTTCTTTAGAAGAATAGTAGAAAATGTGTATATACTTATGTAAATAAATTTGTTAGGTAGGCTTATAGAAACAGAAGGAGGAGAGTCTTCTGCTAGCTGGGCAGCTGGAGGGCCAGGAGCTGTGCATTCCAAGAAGATGGAAGCCCCAGCACAAGAGAGATTAAGGATGCAACACCAGCCTGTAGTCAAATGGCTGGAAACCCATGCCAGAGTTACCAGTGCAAGTTTGCACTGGAAACCAAGGCCTGAAGACTGTAGTAGCAAGAGATGTACTGCTCAGGAATACAGGAGCGCTGTGAACTTCATTATTCTTTTGCTATTTTTATTTCATCCTGGCTGCAAGCCTATTTGTTGATGATATTAACTGGGTGGGTCTTCCCCCACAATTTGCTTACTTACATGCCAGCCATCTTCATAGACAAACCCAGAATTGTGTTTCATTAACCTGATATGGATTTCTTAATCCAATCAAGTAAATGTATCATGATTAATAGTGAGAGGCTATCAATTTAACACATTTGCATCAGTTTTTCTAATTTATTCTGTGATATATATATATATATATATATATATATATATATATATATATCTCTTGTTCTGTATTTTTTAGTCTGGTCCTGAACTCCTATGTAGCTAGCCCAGACTAGCCTTGAACTCACAGCAAATCTACTGCCTCAGCCCCCAAGGGCTGGGATTTCAGGTGTGCACCATCATACCCAGATTGTGCCTATTATTTAATATGTTTTTAGTTCCTCCAGTTTTATAGTTTTTATGCTATCTTTTGTTAATTTTGTCTTTCTATATATGTATCTTACCGTTCTTGTGTTTACACATTTCACCAAGCATTATCTAATGCTTTTAATCCTAACATTTAAACATGTACTATTTATATAACATAAAATGACTTTCCTCTAAAATGTAAAGCCAGCAATCACAATATGATTTATTGAACAAGTCTTTCTTTCCATTGCTTTCATTTGGTAAGTTCCATTGTGCATTTGACATTTTAGGAAGCTTCTGATTTTCCGCTAGCTTGTGCTTTCTGCTGCAGGCTTCAGTCATTACAATATCTTCATGAGTTTGATACCTGCAATCAAAGTGTTCTTCATTATTTTCCTTTTGGACAACTATGTGTATTGTTTTCATCTGCTTATTTTTTCAGATAAAACTCAAGATAACTTTTATTCTTAGAAAATTACATAACAGTATGTTTATGGGAATCACATTCTGGTAAATATTTCCTACTGCCCCCCTCCCCTCCATTCCCCTGGCCCTTTCTTACACTATGGCTATCAAAATTTATCAGGATACACACAGTCAACATGAACTAGAACAAGATGAGCATATAGAGAGAAATAGTGGCACAAGCCTTTAATCTCAGTACCTGGAAGGCTGACGCAAGAGGATCACAAGTTTGAGACTCGCCTGGACTCTGTAGTGAAAACTTGGGTTGAGAAAATATAAATGACTGGGATTGTAACTTAGTAAATTGGACCTGGATTCAGTTTATGGTATTTCAAAATCGAAGAGTGACCATATTGATCTTCATAACATAAATTTTCAGAAAATGCTTCCGAAATGACCTATTAGGCTATGTGTTTTAAGTTGTCCTTATTTATGATGTTTTTCTTTTTTTTACATAGAAATATATTCAGGTTTCTCTTGAAGCTGTTCCTTTTCTTCTCTTTTTACTCTTAGACCATCTTTTCCTCCATTTTATTGATATGTATAGATGTAATACATGATGTTGACGTTGATCTTGAGTATTTTGTGCATATACATATCGTGGCAAAATTACAAATTCTCTCCCTCTCCCTTTTAAACTCTCCCACCTGTTTTACTTCCCCTCCAACTCCCATCATTCCCTTCCATTAGTTCTATGAAATAATTCTGATCTGGGTTTCTCATATTAGAGAAAACATTCAATATTTAACCTTCTCTTTCTGACTCCTTTCATACTGCTTTCCATAGTTGTGCCAGTTTACATTCTTACCAGGAGGGTTCCTTTATCCCCAGAGCCTCACCAGGAGTGATTGCTGTTTGTGTTCTTGATATACGCCATTCTCTCTGGATTTAGATGGTATCTTAGTGATGTTTTGATTTGCATTTCTCTAATGGCTAAAGATGTTGAACATGTTTTTATGTATTTATTGGCCATTTGAACTTCTTCATCTGAGAACTGCCTGTTCATTTCCTTTGCCCGTTTTGCAATCAGATCTTTGATATTGAGGGCCTTCCTTTTCTTCAGTTTCCTGCATATTCTGGTTATGAGCCTCCTATCTGAGATGTTGGTGATGAATATTTTTTTTTCATTCTGTCGGTTCTCTTTTTACACTGTTGATAATTTCCTTTGCTGTGCAGAAACAATTTAAATCAACATAATCCCATTTGTTAATTCTGGGGGCTATTTCTGTTGCTTTTGGTGTCTTGTTAAGAAAGTCCTTGCCTACACCTATTGCTTTTAGATATTTTCCTACTTTGTCTACCAGGAGGTTCAGTGTTGCAGTTTTAATGTCTAAGTCTTTGATCAGTTTGATTTAGTTTGGTACATGTTGACAGTGTCTAGATTCATTCTTCTGCATGTGAATGTCCAATTTTCTTTTTTTCTTTTTTTTTTTTTCCAATGTCTACTTTTGGCTCCTTTATCAAAGAACAGGTGGCTGAGAGTATTTGAATTTGTCCCTGCATCCTCAGTTCTGTTCCACTAGTCTACCTGAGTGTTTTTGTGCCAGTACCATATAGTTTTTACAACTATTGCTTTACAGTGTAACTTGATGTCTGGGATCATAATGCCTGTGCCTTAGTCTTGTTACTCAGAATTGCTTTGCCTGTTCTAGGTCTCTTTTGGTTCCATATTAATTTAGGGATTGTTTTATAAAGTTCTGTTAAAAAAGTTGGTATTTAGATGGAATTGCGTTGAATCTGTGTATCAGATTTGGCAGTATTGTCATTTTGACTATATTGATTCTGTCTGTGCAAGAACAGGGAATGTGTTTCCATTTTCTGATGTCTTCTACAACTTCTTTCATCAGTATAATACTGTTTTCTTTATATAGGTCATTCAATTTTTTGGCTAGGTTTACTCCTGGGTATTTAATTTTTTGCTGGGATTTTGAGAATGGAATTGTTTTTCTGAGCTTTTTCTCAGGAAGGTCATTGTTGATATAGAGGAAGGGTATTGATTTTTTTAGTACTGATTTTGTAGCCTGTAATTTGGCTGGATTTGTTTATTATTTCCAAGCATTTCAAAGTGGAGTTTTTGGGGTCTTCTGTCTAGATAATTATATCATCTGCAATTAAGGATAGTTTAGCTTCTTCCTTTTCGGTACATATTTTCTTTATTTTGCTTTCTTGCCTGACAGCTATGGCAAGTGTTTCAATGTTGAATAAGAGTGGTGAGATGGATAGCCTTGTCATGTTCCTGATTTAAGAGGAAGTGCCTTTAATTTCTCTACATTAATTACGATATTTTTGGCAGGTTTGACATACATAGTTTCTATGAGTTTGAGATAAGGCCTTTCTATGTCTATTTTGATCATGGGGTTTTGTTAATGCTACGTATTACACTGATTGATTTACATCTGTGTAACCAGCCTTGCATCCCAGGAATGAAGCCCACTTGGTCATGGTATATGATCTTTCTAATTGCTTCCTGGATTCTATTTGCCAGAATCTTATTGAGAATTTTGGCATCTGTATTTATTAAGGATATTGGACTATAATTTTCCTTCCTGGTTAAGTCTTGGTCTCATTTTGGGACTAGGGTCATACTGGTCTTGAGAAATAAGTTGGGTAGTATTCCTTCTCTTTCACCTTCATGGAACAGTTTGGGAAGCACTGGAGTTAGTTCTTCCTTGAAGTACTGACAAATATTCTACTGTGGTCCTGGATTTATCTTTTTAGGTAGAAAGTTTATTACTGCTTCAATTTCTGTCTGTTTAATAGGGCGATTCAAGGTTCTCGTGTCTCCTTTGTTCAATTTTAGTATTTTGTATGTATCTAGGAAGTCATCCACTTATTTCCAGTTCTGTAACTTGCTAAAATATAGGTGTTCAAAATAATTTCTTAAAATATTCTGTATTTATGCAGATTTTGTTGTAATTTCACCCTTTTCATTTCTAATTGCATTAATGTGTGTTTTTTCTTTCCTTCTTTTGGTGAGTTTAGCTCGAGGTTTGTCAGTCTTGTTTATTCTTTCAAAGAACCAGCTCTTTGATTCATTAGTGGTTTTTATTGTTTTTTAATTCCATTTTTATTAATTTCAGATCAGATCTTTATAATTTTCTCTTTTTTGGGGTGGGGGGCAAGGTCTTTCTGTGTAACCCAGGTTGATTTTGATCTCACTACGGAGGCCAGGCTGTCCTTGGAATCACAGAAATCCTCTTGTCTCAGCATCCAAAGACCGGAATTACAGGTGTGTGCCACCACACCCAACTTATTTGGTCCTGGGGAATTGAACTCAGGTACTTAGCACTTGACTTAGTACTTGCGAGGCAAGCATTTTTAACTGCTGAGCCATTTATCCCTATAATTTCTATTGGTTTACTACTTTTTGGCTTAGGTTGTTCATACTTCTCTAGGACCTTGAGTTATATCATTGATGTGTTTATTCATAATTGCTCTGCTCTTTTGATGTGTGCATTTATGGCTATGAATTTCCCTTTAAGTACTTTGTTCACCGTGTCTCATGGATTATGATATGACGTACTTCCTTTACCATTTAACTCTATGAAGTTTTTTTTTAATTTCTCCTTTAATTTCTTCTGTGGTCTATTGCTTAGTCAGTAGTAAGTTATGTAGTCTCCATGTATTTTTATATTTTCTGCTGTTTCTTTTGCTGGTAGGCTCCAGCTTTATTTCACTATGGTATGAAAGCATACAAGGAATTATTTCAGTTCCTTTGTATTTATTTAAGCTTGACTTATGACCTTTCATATGGTCTATTTTAGAAATGTTCCATTTGTTGCTGAAAAGAAAATGATTTTGTTGATTTTGAGTTGAGGCTGGGCTTGAACTGACTATGTAGCCCATGGTATCTTTGGACTTACAGCAGTTTTCATGCCTCAGCTTCCCAAGTGCTGGGTTACAGGTGTACACCACTATGCCTGGCCTCAGTGGTACTGGGAAATTGAACTTAGTGTCTTATACTGCAAGTCCTTTATCCCTTGTAGCATTCCTCTACCCTCTCTTATAGTATCTTAATATTTGGCTACTAAGGCAAGGGAGCCACTTTATCGATATTTTGGATAATTTGGACCCTGTGCATTCCCTAATTGAAGGCAAAGTGAATATAACTAAATATCTGCAAGATTCCCAAGATTAATTTCTTAGTTCTCAGGTGGTATGCAAAATTGTCTGGCCTATAATGCTTGGCTTGTCAGATAATATATAACTTTCGGTACTTTAATAAATTTTTTTCATATTACTTGCACTTTCTACACTTTCTACTTGAAGTCATCTTTACATTTGTAAGGTCAACTCTCTCAGTAAGAGAACAAAGGCATAAAGGCATAAATGCCATGTTAATTTGTAGCGTTCAACTATTTAACATGAAATCTTTCATTAAATTTTCTGTTTAGTTCAATAAATTAAGAATCTTTAAAGTAGATGTTCCATTCATTGACAAAAGGTAATTCTAGAAACAAATAAATTGGATGTTACAAATTTGAAGAAAATTTAAAAACAAAAATAGTTTAACAAAATAAGAGTATGGTTGCAAAAAATCATGTTTAAATTATATCTTAATCGGGGACATATTGAAAAACATTTAAAGCTGGGCCCGGCCCGTTGGTTCAGATTTGTAATCCCATCACTTGGGATGCTGAGGCAAGAATATTGCAAGATCTAGTACAGCCTGGGCAACTTAGCAACATAGCCAGACTCTGTCTCAAAAAATGTAAAATAAAAATGGGCTGGGGCTGTGTGAAGGCCCTGAGTTCCCGCCTCAGTCCACCCACCAAAAAAACAACAACAAAAAAAAAAAACAAAAAAAAGAAAAATATCTGTATGATACTCTTATTATAGTTGGTAAGAGTAAAAGAATAAACAATTTTGTTTGAGATTTTTTGCTTTGAAAAATAGAAGCACATATTATATATATTTCTTAGGTTTTTATCTAACAGATCTCTTTTAAAATTTTAGCAAAACAAACATATTTTTTAGATTCACTCATTTTCTGAGTGAGATTACAAATTATATAAAAATATACACTCTATTGGAAAAGGATTTACCATTCTCAGGAACATTGAAGATCCCTGTGCTTTAGATATATTACTTTATTGGAGTGAGACATTGAACTTTTGTAATTAAAAAGAACTGTAAATCTGAGGTCTCTTACTTATAGAAAAATTGATCATAGTTATAAGTGAAATTAATATTTCGCTAAACAGTTTTTCCAAAGGATTGACTAGCATTATGATACTGTTTATTTAAACAATTAAATTAGTATTTAATGAGAAAGAAAACTTGTAGTCAATTAAAGACTAAAGTAATACACATACTGCATTTTCCAGCAATTAATTGATAACTTGCTTTCCACGGGCTATCTAACAATTAACTGGGGAAACATTCCTAAGAAGGAAGAAAATATTAATGCAAATGAGTTTTGGATTTATTCTTTTCAAATTCATTTACCACACTTATCTAATATGGCACATGCAGAAAACCCTCCAGAAAGATTATTATTTAAAAAAAATACCTCTAAAGCCTCCTGGTATTGGGAATTCTAATTGTTTTGGCAATGTAAGTTGCTAAAGCAAAGAACTTCTGAGGACAGTTTTCAGTCATCACAGGTATCTGAATGAATGCAAGAGAACAGAAAATGTTTTTAAGTGTTGCCCCCTCTCACCCCCCCCACCCCCCCGCCGTTGTAAACCAGCACCTTCTCACGCACTTTTGGCCGAGAGACTAGCATTGCCTGTTCATGCTTATGTGTGACAATGGTCCAGACAATATGTCATTACAAGTAACATAGTCAAATATTGCTTCTACTCAAGAAACTACTATACTGATGACCGTGAGAGACACTAACCTTGATTTCTCTGGACTTCATCTTTTAAAAAGTCATCATTTTTCACTTGACTCTTTAACACTTATTAATTGAAAATTTAATGGGACTCAAAGTGAGTCACATGCTGTCACTGAAAATTGTTGAAGTGGAACTTACGTTTTCAACTTTTGTAAATGGGATCTGTGTATCTGTTCTCCAGATAGAACAGTTAAGAGTCAGAAAACTGTCCATGTATTCAGTTAGATAATGTAATGTTTGACTCTTTCAGACAAAAAAATTACTAGTATCATATAAATAAACACCAAATCAGAGTGTCATGTCTCAACTTTCTCAGCTTCTTCACTAATGTTATTTAACATTTGATTCTTTTGCCTGGGGGAACCTCTTGTGCATTGTAGGCTGTTTAACTGTCATTGTTTTTTTTTTTTTTTTTTTTTTTTTTTTTTTTTTTTTTTTTTTTTTTTTTTTTTTTTTTTTTTTTTTTTTATCTCCCAGTAGGACAAATAGAAAACAGAAATGCCTTCAGAAGTTGTCAAATGTTTCCATTGAGGCAAACTGACCCTTCCTTCCCTTATTGAGAAATATTGCTCTGGATCATCAAAGTCCATGAATGGGTCACTCAGATTCATTTTCCCTTAATGGCATCTTATGCATTTACTTAATTGATGCTGACCATGTTAAAATTGTTTTCTGAAATAAATATGATATCTTAATGTGGTTGGAAACCAAAGACATGTGCCATAATATCAGAGGACAACAGGAGGCATTGTCTCTCACCTGTCCAGAGACAGCCAAAAGTATTTGACATAGAAGTTTATAGGCTACTAAAAATTTTTAGTTCAGCTTTAGAGGCAGACTGAATCTATTTTTCTGACTGATGTGACATTAGTCACCAGGAAAGTGTTCGTAGGGACAGGAGGCATTCTTATCCTCGCATTTGAAACACAACAGTCTCAAGTGTTCTCCAAGAAAGTGAGTCTTGTGTTGACTCATAGTTCATCTGTTTATGGTATGGACTTCATCAGGGCAGATAGTAGAGAGAAATTACATGAGTCCTATTAAGGCTCAAACACTACCCATCTATCCTAATAGAACAGTCACAGAATGAAATAATTTTTCTCGATATCACTGTTACCTTCAGTCTGTGAAATTATTACTCCCATCTACAGAAAAGCAATGGACAGCTTTATCTCTTTATTCCACTCAAGTTGTCAAACTAAAACAGAGTGACCATGCCAGAAATTTACAGTCAGTCCTTAACACACTTCTAGTTTCAGAGATAGAAACCTAAACACACAATAGACAGTTTTAGCGCTTAGAGAAAAATAGCTGGACAGAATAAGACAGATCAAAATCCATGTGGACAGGTCATCAGTGAAAGGAGCTAACATTTAAGCTTTCATTAAATGTATTTTTCATCCTTTTTATACTCATAAGACTTGACAGTACTGGACTTTTAGTTTTGTACCCTGAAGAGTCTTACACTGAGTCTGCAACTCATATAGGACAAGTAGCAAAGTGTTATTTGAGTAAATGGATCATGTGACAGTTAATTATGCCTTTATCAGATGAGATTTTAACATTATAATGACAGCAGTAACATGACTCCTTTGTAATGAAACACTCATCACCTTATCCTTATCCAGCAATTTTTGTCTCAAGTTCTGCAGGAAAACAACTCTTGTGTTGACTTGTCATTGATTTTAGTCTAATAAAATCAGTAAAATGAATTGACATTTACCATATTAACATCTGTCTTACAAAATTTTGTAAATTGTTTGTATGAAGAAACCCAAATGAGACTGAGCTAAGAATGATTTATAATTAAGGGTTTTTTAAAAAAATACAATACTTAATTTAAAAAAAAAACTTAAATGTGACATACTTGCTAAATACATGGAAGACACTAAAATAGTTATTACTAAGGAATCCTACTGATAATACTATTTCCCAGATATAATGCCATCAACACATTAACTTATGTTACATAAAATTTGTCAAAATCAGTTCACATATTCTAATATATTTATCTGGTTCCTTAACCAATATACTATGAGTATTTCCAATGTCTTTAGATAGTCAAATATTTTCAAGGGTTATGCAAAATGTCACTATAATGTGTGTACCAAGAGTGACATAATTATATATCTTTTACTTGCAATTGGTGATATTTCAGTATTTTGTGGTGTGAAAAAATATGGCAAAGTCTGTTCTTAAGTATTTTCCTGTGTCTCACCAATTTGAATTGTTCTCCTTGAAATCTGCATGCTGAAGTCCTAAATTTCAGTATCTATGGAAGTGAACTTCTTTGAAAACAGGACAATTGAAGGTATAATAATTTATGAAGGAGTAGCACTAGTGTATTTAATGTGGGACCAAAAAGGGAAGTCTGAATGCAGGGACAGGCATAGAATGAAGAGGATGTGAGGGGATGTGAAGAGAAGATGGCTATCCACCAGGCACGGAGCAGGGCCTAGAAAAAATCTCTCTCTGGTGGTCTCCAGCCTGCCGACACCTTTCTTCACACTTATGCCTTGAGATCTGTGAGGCAATAGATTTATGTTGTATCAGCCACTTAGTTTCTGGCATTTTGGTATCAGAGTTGTAATAAACTAATACACTAGTTAAAATTACAGAAAGATTTTCCCACTCAAAACTTCATCTTTTTAGTCTTGACAAGGTGGTTAAGTCTTTTGCTGCCTTATATTTCTAAGCCAGTATGTGCATAGTTTCCTTTTTTCCAGCTAATAGTCTTCGTTTTTAAATTTTATTTAAAAAATTATGCCAGAATTTTTTATTAGTATGTGTTTGTAATACACATGACAATAATAACATTCAGTGTGAGAACTTGGTGTAAATACATATTGCATACTTAGAGAAATGAGTCAGACACAGGAATAAGTCAAAAAGCCCCTCTTCCCCACCACTGTAAGAAACTTCCTGCTAACTGGGTCCTTGGCCCCCAGGAGACTCTGGTCCTGATGCTTGAAACATGATACAGATACATGAATGCCCCAGATCCAAACACTTTTCCTTCTTGTCAGTTCACAATGTACCAAACTCTCTTTGCAGCCTAGATCTAACCTCCTAATTTAGTCCTCAATATTTTATTAATCTTTGCTCCTCTACAACGGGGTGCTGCAGCCTGATGTCCTGAGCCCTGGCTCATTAAAACCACTTTCTCACTGAACTGGTATCTCATCGTTCTCCTTTACAAAATTTACAGAAGCTTATATATCGCCTGGTTTCTCTCATAGGTGAAAACCAAACTATACAAAAGTAAAAACAAAGAGATGGAAGAAAATAGGAACATAGGAACATAGGAACATAGACTGTGGAAAGGAAATGTGGGGAGATGAGGGGGTGGGAATGGGAAAGGAAAGTAAAAATGATCAGCCTATAGTTTTTGTAGTGGGCATTATTCTACCTTTTTCTTGTCTGGAAATAATTGCAAATAATAATCCTTATATTGGTAGCTAATATTGAATGACTGCTGTGGTCAGGGTTAGTGCTGTGTTAAACTCATCATGTTAATCTCTCCTGTGTTGCAGTGTTTATAGGGCCTTTGAAACAATGAGCCTTCATCATCTTTCCTTTTTTAATCTTGTCATGTAGGTGTGTCCTGTGCATCAACGGTTATTGTCATCTTTGTTAGTTTTCAGAATTGACTGTAGAGTTATAATTAACTGTCTTTGTACGATAGTGATCCCCGGAAAAAGAAATTAGGGTTATAATTAGAGTGGAAGTCCAAATGCAGGAATTTTCACTGAATTGAATTCCAAATCAGTTGGAATTTTACTAAATATTTACTGGAATTCTTGTAGTATTGCAGTTCTTTGAATGTTGGAGTTTTGAAGTTGGTTTGTACTCTGAGAACCTTATGGTGAAATTTGCTTGCCATTTATAGAAGGATTAGGTTGTCTGAAAGGACTCATGCCTTTCTCTCAGTGATGGGTTAATCCTCACGGGTCTGGGTTTGCTATTGGGAGGGCAAGTTGTTGTGAAGGCTGGATGCCCCTCTCTTGTTCTTCACATGTGTCTTATTGTCACTCATGTCTTTTGCCATGTTATGATGTAGCACGAAGTCATCATTTGATATGGCTACATAATCCTGGACTTCCCAGTCTCTAGAATCATTAGGTGTATAACATTTTTATAACTTACACAACCTCAGGTATTTTGTCATAGCCACAGAAAACACACCAAGACACCAAATAACCTTTCTTAATAGAGGGAAAGAGCAAACATTACTTTTTAGATGATCAAGAAGACAGATAGGATGCAGTTATTTCTAAGCGATCGTAAATAACAAGAATAATTGTGTGGAAGATAAAGGGACTAGGAAGCCAAGGCTTAGGCTCGGGTTGTCAAGGGGAGGGCGTAGAGAAGGTGGCGGGGGTGAAGGGGGAGAGTAGTGCAGTAATGGAGGTGGGAGTGGGCAGGCTGAGGACCATATGAAGGATGGGACTACAGTGTAGAGATTAGATAGCATGGACTCGCTGCAGCAAGGCAAGGTGGAAGTATGGCAAGGAGCAGTGAGAGAACTTAGTGAGAGGAGAAGAGGTTGGCAGCTGCTCTGAATTTTTGTCATTTGGGTTGCAGCTGCTGGCAAATGTAGGCCTGTTTGGGGAAGACAGCTGTCAGGGCCTGATGTTAGCAAATCTTCTGCATAAGCGCTGTGCAAATGCCATGAAGGTGGGGTTTGACAGGAGAAAAGGAATTTTTTTTCTCATAATAATGTATTTCTTACAATCCAGGAATTACCTTTGCCTCTGTCTTTAAACTCCTTGAAGAATCAACTAAGGAATGCGTGTTTTCATATTCAAGGGACCTAAAGAACTCTAGTATTTCATGTATTCGATTCTAAAGGGATACCAATATGCATTTATTGATTCACAGTGATGTCTCCAAGTGTCTGGCCTCAGTTCCTTTGCATTCTGGCTTCTCTGTGCTAGTGAAGGCACTAGTGTGTGCTCCCAGTGCGCACGTGACTGCTCACTGTTTCTGTGTCCACTGCCGATGATCTAGTCTCCTATCGAGTGTGATAAAATGTTTATGCATGAAGCTCAAGATGAAATTTGCCTTAACTGCAGCAGATTATAGTGAAAATTATAATCCTTTGTGTGTATCTTCTGGGACTTTATTAATTATATTCAGAAATTTCTATTAGTAGAAGAATATAGGCTTAAATTTCTCTAGCTTCACTCATTTCATACCTAAACATTATTTTCCCTTACTCTTTCACTCCTTCTGTGAGTAAGTCACTCCTTTTCCAATCACTTTAAGTTAACCACCAGACATTTCACATCATTGGCAAACTTATTTCTCTGTTAGGTATTTGCTTTATGTTCCTTCATTACACAAAGGAATCTGGAGAAAATGATTTCATTAGCACGTCTGTACTATATTTCAATGACAGTGTACTGAGTGCTGTTTTGTATCAGGTGCTGCAGTAGCTGCTGGAAACATGGTGGTGAATGCCAGCCATTTTTGCCCACCTGGACAGTGCAGTCTAGCGATAATAGCTGTATGCCTCAGTCCCCAAGGATTCCTGTTGGCTAAAACTACTGCATCATCCCTCCAGAGCAGGACTTCCAAAGCCATTCGAGCTTTATAAACTGCTCTTCTGGGAGCGTTGGAATTGCTACTGGAAATGGCAGCATTGATGCATCAAAGTCTGGGACTGGATTTTCCTGAGTGCAGGTCTGTTTTCTCAAGTGATCTGGCCTCTTGCATAATTGAATGTATCTGACTGTATTTCTCTGATCCTGTAGCCTAAGAATTGGTTCCCAATAATGAAAACCTTTTCAAATTGAAAAAGAGATGTATTCACAAAGGCTTATTTTTCTGAAGAGAGTGTGCAAGATCAAAGTTGCTGTTCATAAATTTCACCTCGCTTTAACACTGAACAATGCAGTTGTCTCCACAAGAAAGCTTTTGTTGTCTTAACACACAGCAGGAAAGACATTTGACTGTAATGTCCAACAATCTTGGATGAGTTTGCTGAGGGACTGAGTTCATCTTTTTAATTCTGTGTGACTGTAGTGCTTACTCCTGACCAGGAATTGTTACAATCTAATTTAACCTCCTTTCCATCAGCCTCCATCAGGTGTATAATCCCTGGATCAATTCTAGAGCACAATCTCCCCTTCTCCCTAGATTATGTTTATTCACACATTTTGAGTCCTTCTGAGTGCTAAGCAAAGATACGTTGCTTATCTTTGTACTAAAGGTGATATAAAGCTATGTGAAAGATCGCTGCCTCATTTAGTGACAAGACCCACAAGGATGTACTATTTTAATAGAACATAAAAACTGAACATATTACCAGTGTTGACCAAGCTAAAGAATTGGGACTAGAGCTTTGGGCTCTATGACATTTGTTGGGGGAGAGGTCCATAGATGGATAAAAGCCTATATATATTTGATAATGAAATAACTTTGTGTATTTACTGAAGCCATTGCAAAACCATGTTCTGAGATTAAAAAAAATAGAGCTGAATATTGCATAAAATGATTGAGGTCTGCTTAACTTACTTTTTTGTCACTGCAACTCAGTACCTGACATCTACAATTAGAGGAGAATTTTGTTTTAGCTCACAGTTACAGAGGTATCAGTAGTGTCCTCCAAAGCCTTATGTTCCTATGAAGGCTTGTAGAGTTGGGGGGAAAGGACTGGCTGGAGGGGGGTGGATACTTAGGGCTTGACCTGGGGGGGCATAAATTGGTTCCGCCCTTCCTCCCAGTCTCTATTTTTCTGTATCACCATGTTGTGAGGATGTTTGCCTCTTGAGCTCTGGCGCTTGCCCTGCTCTTGCTCCAAGCCTGCCATGTGCTACCACCATTTTCTAACTGCCCACCTGTGAATGGAACTGTGAACTACAACAAATCTTTCCTCCCTATGTTGTGGATGTCAGGTATTGAGTCCCAGTGATAAAAAGGTTATTAAGACAATCACAGTCAATCCATGGGCAGACAGCAACAGTGAAATCACATGGCAGAGGTAGAAGTCAAGGGCAATCCTCACAGTGTTGAAAATAGAAGCCAAGTCAAGTCCAGACCCTTCCAGTCCAGAAGGAAGGCCAGAAGCAGCATACATCCTTCCAGGTCCTATCCCAGGGATCTGCCCCTTCTGGGTATAGCCTTAGTGTCTATCCCTTCCAAGTTTAAGTCCCCACTACATGACTTTATTCCAATCCACTTGCCTGTAATCCCATGCACATGACTACAGTCTATCATCTGCTATATGCCTTTTACCACACTTCTATAATCCACCACACATGCCCATAATCCACCCCTCCAGACAGGTCCCCATCTCCTACAGCACATGGTTCCATAGATAATCCAGAACATCAAAATGCATGAGGCTTTTGGGGAACTTTCCAAATCTAAACTGCAAGAAAGGTTTATGAAGGATGTCAGTCAGGGTGTGTTGTCCTGGGAAACATACAGAAATGATTGTTTTTTCTTCAGGAGCTTTTTAGAGAGGTAACACAGAGTCTGAGTCTTGTGAAAACAGGTAGAGGAAAAGGGAGAAACTTCAGGCAAAGGCAAGAGTATTAGTAGCCATGTGGATGTTAGGCAGTGTAACTCTAAGATGGTGCTTGATATGACTTGTTAGTAAAAATCTGAAGGACAGGTTTTGGAAAAATAAGAGATCATGTAGTTTTGCACATGTAAGATTGCACACAGGATCAGCATATGAAGCAGACTCCCACAAATTAGAGATCTCACTAAATGTCAAGATTAACTAATAATTTAAAGAGCTTAATCAGACATTTGCAAAAGAGAGAAGTCTAGTACCATCAGCATAGGTCCCCAGTCCTTTCTTGCTGAATCAGTGATGTACCCTAAGGGCAACATATGAAATCTTTATAGTAGATATTACATTATTTACACAAAGTTTGGACCATCAAACATCCCAGCTGATGGAGCTGTGCCATTAACGTAGACAGACATGCTGTTGCCTTTCCGCAGTGTCAGAATTTATGGCATATTCATAGATTCACAATCTATGGTAATTTCACTACATTTATTTCAATGAGTACTGCTTATTTTGCTGGGAGTTGTGACCATAGCAATTGCCCGTTCTTTGGTTCATTCCAATCTTAATTGCTAACGTCTCACAATTAACTCTCTTCACTCTCAAATCACATATCATGCAGCAAGCGATAATGATTACATTACAAAAAAATAAAGAAAAAGAAGTTATGGGATTTTAAAGGCAATACAAAGAGTGAAAGCAGAGAGTCCCCCGCGAGTGGTCAGATATTGGCTGAATGAACTGATCAGGGGGTATCAAGTGAAAGGTGCAGCATGCTTTGAAGTGGGCAGGGGGAATGGTTCTGAGCCGAAGTCTGGAGGCAGAGGAAGTTCATTATCTGGTGAGTTCCTTGAGCCAAGATAGTGACATAGATAACAGATGGTTTGTGGGAAGGCTACAGGTCAGTGTTCCATGCTGAAATCTAAGTTCACAGGTGGGCTTTTTACTTTGTTTTGTGGTACTGGAGATTGAACCCAGGGTCTTCATACTGAACTACATCCCCAACCTTTATTTTGTTTTTAAATTTTGAGAAAGAGACTTCCCAATTTGCCCAATCTAGGCTAGAATTTATAATCCTTCTGCCTCTGCATCTCAGAGTAATGGGATGGCAGGCACACACCTTCACGCTTGAATCAACTGGTAGTGGTTTTTGTTAGTATGAGTAAGTTCCTCATCAGCCTGTGCCTTATGGTTCTGCTGTGCAGGTGGTGGTGGTTTGCCTGAGCAGACAAGGTGCCGAGCCTTTCTATCTTCACATTGGCACTTAAGATGGAGTAACTCAGGGCAAACTGCTAACTCTATGAAACAAACTCACCTAAGGCAAAGTGCTGCTGGAAAACTGCTGTACAGAGTTATATACCCAGATAGATGTATAGCTTAAATGATGTTTTCTAGGGAGTCGTGTTCCATAAATCTGTAAATGTTCTGAGTTTGCTTATGATAGGCAATTCTAGGCAGACTAAGTACGTCTTTCCAAAAGCACTCCATAGATAAATCTGCTTCTTTTAGCAAATAGGAATTTTACACTTGCCGAGAGATTTACTGCTGTTTTATTAGTATGCTTACAAGGAGTTTTGGCCTATTATTTCCTTTCCTTCCTTGTCTACTCTGTTCTACCAGGAAAAGGGGAGAATGGCTTGCGAGCCTATTATATACCATTTCTTCTTCAGAATGGATTTATTATCATAAAGTGTAGTGTTGCTTATTAAATCATTTATATTCTATCTGAATCACTTAGAATTTGGAGTAAAACTTGCATACATATGCTCTGCCCTGGAACTATTGAATTAGAGCTCTAAAGCGGGACCATTCAATTGTATTTTATTTATTTTGTGTGGGGTGGTGGTGAGTAAGAGCAAACTGTGTTTCTAAAGAAGCTTATAATGTGACTTTTATGTAAGTTGTTGTTTAAGACTTAATTAGTAAATGATGTAAGCATTGAATTGAATTCCTATGTTTGAACTGGAGAGAATTCTGACCTCTCTTGTAATTTACTAAACAAAGCAACTACAACAAACAGAGACTGTACCAAATATCTTGACATTAATTTGAAAAGTAAGGAATAAAATTGTCAAGTCATGGAAATTTTCTAAGAATGCTGAATAGAAGAGCATACACTACTGCTCCTTCTAGCTAGAGCTCTGAGAATACCAGAGAATTTTAACCTTTTAAGGAAAACGAATTTTCTCTTCATAACTAACATCCTATGTATATTCTTCATAACACACTTAAATGTGATGCAAAAAACAGTTTTACAACTAAAATGCAAATATTATCAGGTGGACGTTTCCAAATTACTTTTGTTTGAATGTTTCCAACCATATTCAGAGAGTGATTCATTTTCCTTGGGTGAAAGACTTCAGAAACATAGCTTAGGAGATGTAGGCATTAGTCCTGCATACTTAGCCATTATTTACTTTCCTGTGGTGGTGTTGAAGTCAAGTAGCACTGATGCTAAAATTATATCATTATCTAAGTGCACAGTGGAAGTTCCTGAGCTGTGGCTGCTTGGTCGATGCTGTGGATCAACTCGCAGTTGTACCAATTTTTGTTTTATGACTTTAGCCAATTTGATTAATTTTCTTGAGAGTTTTTACAAACCAGTTCACATTTTAATACAAACATCACTATTGATTTTGGAGAATTGGTACATATACATATCTTATGTTGACAAATTTCATTCATTTTACCCCTCCATTTCTCTCTTCTCCCTAGCATCTTTCTCATCTCTAGAATCTACTTTCTACTTTCCTATCATATTTCCTTTGTTTTACCCATTCATTTTTAAAATTTATATTTTAAATTTCTTATATAAGAAAACATGTGACACTTCGATTTCTGAGTCTGGTTTAATTTACTTAGTGGGATGGTCTTGGGGTATGTTTATTTTCTTGCAGATGACAATTTCATTTTTTTCACACTTGAAAATATCTCATTGTGTGTACATACCACATATTCATTATCAACTCATCTGTTGGTGGGATCTAGCCTGTTTCTGGAGCCTACTACTGTGAAACGCACTGCATGAACATGTGTGTGCTTGCATCACTATAGTATGATGTCTTTAATTCTTTTGGGAATAGATCAGGAAAACTATAGCTGAGTTAAATGATATTCCTACTTTTAGATTTTTGAGGAATTTCTAGACCTGTTTCCATGGTGATTGCACTAGTTTACATTATAACCAACAAAATAAGATGTTTCCTTTTTTTCCTGCATCCTTGCCAGCATTCATTGTTTTTGAGCATATGTGTGTGTGTGTGTGCACGCGCACAAATGTGTGTTTGGTAGTAGTCATTTGCCTGGAGTAACATGGAATCTCCATAGTGTGTCAATATGCATTTCTTTAATGCCTAACGATGTTAAGCGATTTTTTGTATACCTATCAGCTATTCGTTCTATTATTGAGAAGTTTCTTTTCATTTCATTTTCTCAGTTTTTTGATATGTCATTTGTTTTATGGGGTAATTATTTTAAGTTCTTTTCTGATCTTAATCTGTCAGAAAAATAGCAAGCAAAAGTCATCTTTGATTCTGTAAGTTGTCTTTCCACTCTGTTGATCATTTCCTTTGCTGCAAAGAAGTTTTTTAGTTCAATTTGATCCCATTTATTGAGTATTGGTATTAACAATATTTTCTATAATTTTGGAGTTCTATTTAGGAAATCTTGGCCTGTGCCCCTCTTAATAATCTATGAAATTAATTTTTATACTTATTTAGGTTTTCTGCTTCATGTATTCTACAGTGTTTGCTGTGCTATGAGAGGGGTGTCTGCCTGTTCTTTGCTTACCTCTACCAAGACTACCTGATGTTTACTCATAAACTAAATTATTGTGAAGTTGCTTATTTCAAGCTACGCATGTACTCTTGTGATGACTGCTAGGTTTCTTTTCCTTTTCCCAAAATCTTGCCTGCTGTGGAATTTGCTCAATGTGCATTTTGCCTAAAACTTTGTCCCACCTCCTTTTCATCCTAAATAAATTCCTGGCCTTATGGCTTCTGGGCTCTACAGGTTGGGACGTTTCCACTACAAGGAAAGTAAACCCTCTCCAGGCCTTGCAAGTTCTTAAAGTAGTCATTTCAAGTTTAATTTCTAGATCTTTGATGCATTAGATGATTTAGATACAGGGTGAGAGATGAGGATTTACTTTTAATCTTCTCTAAGTGGCTATACAACACATTTGTTAAAGAGGCCATCTTTGTTGTGGACTGCTTCTCAAAAATCAAATGGCTAGAGGTGCATGTGGTTTTGTGTGTGTGTGTGTGTGTGTGTGTGTGTGTGTGTGTGTGTGTGTGTGTTGTCCTGTTCCACAGACCTCCATGTGTGCTTTTGATACTATAGCCTTGCAGTGTATCTTGCAATCAGGGGGTTTTTATGACTCAAGCTTTTTTCTTTTTGCCCAGCATTGCTTAGAGTGTTTTAGATCTTTTCTGATTCCATGAGAATCTTAAGATTTTTTCCAGCACTATAAAGAATGTTTTTCAGATTTGAATAGGGATTGTTATTAAATCTACGTGTTGTTTTTTATTTTTTGGGTAACATTGCCATTTTTATAATCTTAGTTTTTCTTATCTAAGGGGGCATGTCTTTTCATTTTCTAATGTCTTTTATTTCTTCAGCATTCTGCAGTTTTTATTAATAGAGTTTTTCACCTCTTTGGTTATGCTTGTTAACAGTTGTGGGGTCAGGCCCCAGTTCTGATGGGCCTCAGCACCAACGCCTTGTCTCCACAGGCATGAAGAATAAGTCCTGGAAGATGGGAGGCAGGTTGTGAAGAGAACATTTTGTTGGGAAACTTACAGAAGGGGAAAGAAATATAGGAGGTAAAACTCCTGCTAGCCAGAAAGGGGACTTGGAAATGCGGTTGTCCATGTGGCTTGGTGTCTAAGGGTTTTTGTAGTGTAGCTGGGTAAGGGGCTATTCTATGCTAAGCAGCTCAGATGCTAGGGCTGGTTCTCCACCCTTAACCTGCTGCTTCAGCGCATCCTTAAATACTTTTGCCTTAAAAATCGTTCTCTCCATTGTCTTTTAACTAAGTTTTAGTGAGTGGTCAACGATAGACTGTCATGAATTGTAGCCAGCTGCCATTTCTATAATCTTGCACTCCAGTGAATTCTCTGTTTTAGGGGAACCCTGTATCCCTAACTGCCTACAACCCCACTGTTTCCTCCCACAGGTTGATGCATAGATATTTTCTTTTTTGAAGCTACTATGAATGGAATTGGGTCCCTAATTTCTTTCTTGATGGTTTCATTATTGATGTATCTGGAATACTACTTATTTTTTGGTTCTGATTTTGTATTCTGCACCTCTGCTGAATTTGTATGTGATCTGAGTCTCCCAGTGGGATTGGTTTAGGTCTTCATTGTAGAAGAAATTATCTCATTTGCAAATAGGGATAATTTGACTTCTTTTTATTTGTATTCTTTTTGTTTCTTTCTCTTATCTGGATGGGTTGGCAGAAGGTTTGAGTACTATAATGAACAGGTTTGGTGACAGTGGACTGTCTTGTTTCATTCGTTCTTGATCATAGAGGAAATGTTTTCAATTTTCTCTATTTCCTGTGATGTTGGCTCTGCTTTTCTCTTATATGGCTTTTGCACTTTGAGGTGTGATCCTTCTAAACCTGTTTGCCTCAAGTTTTTGTCGTGAGTGAATGTTGAAAGCTTTTTTTCTGCAGCTGTTAAGATTATCATGTGATTTTCATTCTTAATCCTATTTATGTAATGTGTTATATGCTGAACCATCTTTGCATCTGTGGGATAAAGCCAACTTGATCATGACATACAGTAATTAATGTGCTGTTGAATTCTGTTTGATGTTTGATTGCAGATTTTTGCAGCTATGTTTCTCAGGGGTATTGGACTATGTTTTCTACTTTTTGAATTTTTGATATGAGTGTGATGATGGTTTCATATAACTGAGTTGGGAAGCTATTCTTTCCTTTTGATTACATAGCTATGTTTTCAAAGCAAAGTATAGTTTATAGATAACAGTAAACATCAGTGATAAGTCAATCTTGGGCTTTGCTTAGTTGGTAGAGTTTTTATTTTGATGCCAATCTTATTTCTGTATTCACTTGTTATACTGTTTAGATTATTATTTATAATGTTTATTAAATTTGGTAGGTCATATATATCTAGGAATTTATCCATTTATTAATATTATTTAGTTCAGTGGAGAATAAATTTCCAAAACAGTTTTTAATAATCCTTAGAATTTCAATGATGTCTTTGTGATTTCATTTTTTTAATCTCTAAATTTATTTAGGCATTTACTCTGTTTTTTTTGATAAGCTTGACTAAGAGCTTATTAATCTTGCCCATTTTCTCAAAGAATCAAAGAAGTGATTGATTCGCTACCTTTTTATATAGTTTTAGTTTCAATTTTTTTAAAAAAATTACTCTGGTCTTTATTCTTTTCTTCTACTTATTTTAGGATTGGTTTATTCTTATTTTGCTAGGGAATTACAATGCATCATTTCTTTAGGATTACTCTGTTTATATAATGTAGGTACTCATAACCATAAATTTCCTTGCAAGAACTGCTTTCATTGTGTCCCACAAATTCCTAAATGTTATATTTCCGTTATCATTTGATCCTGAAAAGTTTTAAATTTCTTCCCAGATTTTGTTAGTGACCCATTGACTACTCAAGTGAGTTATTCAATCCCCATGTAGTTCCTATGGTTCTTTTGGTTGCTTATTCAAGAGATACCAAGAGATTTAATCTACTTTATAAAATAACAGGAAAATAGAGTTAGAAGACCCAAGAACAACTCATGGTAAGGAAGAACCTGACAAAACAAGGTAAGACACAAGAGTAATAAAAAGAAAATTGATAACTGACTCTTTTACAATTATAAATACACACATGCCCTTCATACACATATACTTAGAGTGGAAATAAAGGTTTTAATGATAACATTTACATACAAAAAGAGAAGGAGGAGGAAGGTAGATACGAGAGGGGATACAATGGAAAGGAATAAAAGAAGGACTGGGAAGAAATATAAAATGGTTTGTATCTGAATTTTTCCCCAAAGGCTTCTTATATTTGGATGTAGTGGTATGCCTAAGGAACAAGGTGTTGTTGGGAGGTGGGGCCTGACTAGAAGGGATAATGCTTTGAGCCTGATCTGGAGGGATTGTGCCAACTTTCTGAGCTTGGGGAATGCCCAAGGCAGAGCTTTTTACTTGTTTGCTATTGACTTGTGGGTTAGGAGGAAGGGAGGAGCACCTACCCTGAGTGTGGGAGGCCCAGCTGACAGCTTAAACTAAGCAAAGAAAGGAAGAAGATCCATTGTTACAGCTTTTCCAGGGAAAGCTTTGGCCTTTGCTGTAGTCTCCAAATATCAACTCACTTGTCTTTCTGTCTCCCATGCTATGAAAAACTTTTCTCTGACTAAACTTCTACTATATGATTCCACCATTGCTGGCTGCCATTGAATGGAATGTATGAGACCTTCTGAAACGGAACTAAAATAAATCTTTCCTTCCTTAAATTGTGGATGCCAGGTGTTTTTGTCAAACCAATCCAAATGTAACTATGACAGAATATAAACTTATATATATATAGAGAGACAGAGAGAGAGAGAGAGAGAGAGAGAGAGAGAGAGAGAGAGAGAGAAGTTGTGGGGAGATTAGATCCAGTTAATTAACTAACAAAAACAAATTTAGTAAAATTCTATGAAAGAAACTTTACTTTGGGTTAACATGGTATGTGATAAAACACTATGCAAGCAATAACAATGTCTAAGACTTTTAAAAAATCCAACACATAATTATCATGTGGACACATACAAAAAGGTCTTCTCTCAAAAAGAAAAAAATAAAGGCATGATCATGTTCCTTTTTGTGGTGGTATTTATACTGGAGTAAATTCTTTGAAGCTGACTGATTTTTAAAAAGGAGAGAGATCTTAACATCTTACAATTTTAGAGCAGAATTCTTCTCTACCTTTGCCTAACTAGGAGAGGCCATGCAGAGCATACAGGAGGCTAAACTGTGTCCATGTATGGTTGTGGATGGGTGCTCTGGTAGGCCCAACAATAGCAGGACTGTCTCCTAGCTTCTGATTTAATCTCTCAGTACCTGAGAATGAGGGTGCCAGAAAATTCCCGTTGTTCACTGAATCTCTCACTCTTGAAATCTGCATGCTGGTCCAGAGTATTAGCCAAAGCTCCTTATAGTTGCAGGCTGCATTTTAGGGGCTTGCCTTAGACCAAAGAGGAGGTAAGATAGGTGCACAGGGTTTGTGTTTGTTTTAGAGTCTTCAGCTGCTCATTCTTCTCTTGGGTTATGTATAGGTGCCCCAAAACTCACAACCTCTTCAATCACGAATTTTCTTGTGATGAACTCACTGTCTGCTGCTACACTGAAACAATTGCTGTTTCATGCTGGCTGTTCAATGGCCAGGTGCCTCCCAGTCTAGATCTAGGTCTTCTGCTAGCTGGGGATGGGTTATTCCTCCAGATTTCATGATTTTAGTTTTACCAGGTGTCTTAGTAACTTTTTTTGCTGCTGAGGCACAATACCCAACATCCGCAACTTGGAGCAAAGATTTGTTTTAACTTACAGCTCCTGAAGGTCTCATTCTATTTATAGGCAACTTCCAATGGTAGAAGTACATGACAGAGGCTAAGAAGAAGAAAAAAGCTGTTCATGTCATGGTAGGTAGGAAGCCAGGTGCGCAAGAAAGGGCAGAATTAGCATGTATCTTTCCAGGTCCCAGTGGCTCCTGTCTTCCGGGTCACATCCCACTGATCTCACCCTTCCAGATGAAGCCCCAGTGTTCTGCCCCTTCTGACCAGGCTACAGCTCTTAACAGCACATGATTTTGTACAAATTCTACAAGATCCAATTATGTAAGACTTCTGGGTGACATTCCGGTTCCAAACCATAGTGCCGTGTCACAGTCACATTTTTCCATCCCTGTGCTTATACTTAGGGCAGGTGTTTACTTCCTTCCCAGCACGATGGCAGATACATCTTGAAGTTACAGAAAATAGGAGCATTTTCTGTGCCCAGGAAGAGGAAGTTACTCAGGATGTCCTAATTTTTAGCATCAGTTTTTATGGAGATAAATTGAGGTTAATAAGAAAACCTAAGTGCTGAGGGGTTTAAATGACAGCATCCAGGTAATACAATGAAACAGGAGTTGTCCCAAGTGTGTAGTAAGTTAAAGGGCAGCTATTCAGTGATAGTAGGGACCTCAGATATGTGTATGCAAAACTTGCATTTTTTTGCCAGTCTATAAACTTTTTCTCTTTAGTATTGAGCAATGCATTTTATTTAATAAGTCTACTATAACTTTCTCCATGTCATGTTTTGTTTTCCTTTTTGATGCTGGGAATGGAACCCAGAGCTTTGATTGAGCATGTGTGGTAGGCACTGTACAGCCTTATTCACTAGGTCTATGTTATGTTATCAGGGGTGTCAATCATGCCACCTTTTTTGCTTTGACTGAGAAGTAGGTACTTAACCACACAAATTTCCTTTCAATCATCCCAAAATAGGTTGCAGTTTAGGGACAGAATAATTAGCAAAAAAATATTTTAAGACGAAGATTGAAGAGCTTGTCCATATCTTTTCTACTTAGTTTCTCGATAAAAGTTATATTCTGTTTTTTGCTTAGATTCAACAAGATACTCAATTATCCTTTATGTACCCATTTACAAGAGATTTGGTTTCTAATGTGTATAACCAAAGGATTCTCTGTGATTTATCAATATCAATATTTATATTTTAATGTTTATCAGTAATCTCTCTCATCTCTGCATAGTTTCTCCAGCTTTACATTTTTGTATGCAGTTTTTCTTTCTACTATTTTATTAGCTATTGTGTATCTTTATTGTTATAATATTAAAATGTTTCACAAACATCATTTTTAGGAATATAAACTATTCCATCATAGAGTTCTATTGTAGTTTATTTAATTATTCCTCTATGTTGAACATCTCAGATATTGCCAGATTTTGTTACTGTGAAGTGTAGAAAATTTGATATTGCATCAACTGGACAATCAGTAAATATTCCACTGTGAACACAGATCAAATCAAGTGAGAATGAATAAAATCAGAGGTTTTTCAGTCTCTTACTAGCCAGTTCTACATGTCTTGCATTTCAAAGACTTTATCATATCCCTTTCAGTTTCGTCCATCCACTAAGCTATCAACTCTATATCCCCTTTGTGATCTAATCAAGAATCTAGGAAGATATTTTAATTTTTTTGCAAATAATTTGCAGTGATACAAATATTTCAGAAGACCACTGCTGAATATTGAGAAATCCTAGCACTTTTGAAAATAATATAATTCTGAATTTTCTTTATTCAAATATAGACAAATTGAGACAAATTCAATTGTGCTAACTCTGCTGATACTTCTAGTTGGCCGTGTACCATGAAATTGAGTTACAGACTACAGGAGCTGAGAAGTGAATCTTATGAAGTCATCGTACTAGGGTGTATTTCAGTAAGCACTAGTTCCAAACAAAAGTTATGATCATCCTATACAAAGGTTTTTAATGTCTTTATTTTTATTACATCCACACAGTATGAGAGAGAGAGAGAGAGAGAGAGAGAGAGAGAGAGAGAGAGAGAGGCAGACAGACAGACTGAGGCAGAGTCACTTAAGATTCTAGGTGAATTATTGTCTATATAAGAATCACAGAAACATCTTTTATGTTGTACTGTGGATTTGGGAAAGACAGTATAAGTTTTTGAATTCAATGAAAAATTTAATTTGAGTTTTCTATTGTTTGAGATTTCTTAACTTCTAGAAATGCTAATAGTACATTTCATTAACATAATGAAAGCAGACTCTTGAAACATAATTCTGTTAATCAGTGTATTTACTGAGTATCATAAATTCATTTTAGTATTAATCCACATTCTAATTAACTTCATTATCTTCTGTTTGGAAAACAATAGCACTTTTATGTTCTGAAATAGTATAATGAGATCAAATGAATCCAATTTGATTTGGTGATTAGATTTCCCAAAGCCAGGTCTATTTTTCTTGCCTCCTCCTTTAGAGCTTGATATTTTTCCTTAAATCTGGAAACATAATACTTAATAAGAACTATTCACCTAGTAAAACTAACCTCAGTAGAATAACAGTGACCTGCTGATACAAGTCTGTTTGTTACCTTCAGAGTTCTCTGTGATGACTATTAGGGAATGCTGAAGACCTGATACACACAATGTTCCCAAGTGTTTTTTTCAGAAAACTCTTCAGACTTTTAGGAATTATTGAAGATTTTAGAGTCGTTTTGTTTCAACATGATATCTGGAGAAAAACTCAGCCTAGAATGTATACATAAGTAGACAAAGGGAATTATTATTTCAATATTATTTTTCCCATTTTATCGAAATGTATAAGTACAAAATTTAAGGTTTACAATGAAGTTGAGCATTTTGTGCACCTATGTATCTTGTCAAGGTGACAAGACTTTCCGACATCCTTCTGTCCCTCTCCTACCCACCCCTGCATTTGTCCCCGCCCTATCCCCCTGTTTCACTTTGTTTTTTGTTCTAAGTTACATAAGAGTTGTGATCTGGGACTCTCATATCAGAGAGACCATTCTATGTTTCACCTTCTGCTTCTGACTCACTTCATTAAGCATGATGTTCTCAAGTTTCAGTATAATAATCATAAATAATTTAATTGAAACTTTGACAGAATTTAGCAGTGATTTGCCCTTCCTTCCTTTCTTCCTTCTTTCCTTCCTTCCTTCCTTCCTCCCTCCCTCCCTCCCTTCCTTCCTTCCTTCCTTCTCTCTCTATCTCTTCCTTTTCTTTCTTTCCTCTTTTTGAACTGGGGAGTACATCCAGAGACTTCTCATATGATCTACTTCTCCAACTCTTTTTAATTTTTTACTTTGATACATTGTCTCCCTAAGTCACTAGGTTGCTCAGCCTGATCTCCAATCCATAATCCTCCTCCTCAGCCTCCCACATGACTGGGATTATAGGTGTGTACTATGAAACCCAGTGCCAAGTGGCAGTCTCTGAAAAGTCAGTTGCAACACAGAAGTTAAAATTCCATCAGTGACGTTATTGAATTCAGCTTCATTAATCTTCATCTTGTATTTTAATGAACCTTTTATGCATATACAATTTTGTGATATCATGCATTAACCTTTGGAGAATATTGTTTCATTGTTTTATGTGCATTTTCAGTACTATTCCAGTAAAGGATAAAAAATAGACTCATCCCTGATTACTGCAAAAACAGCAGGTGGGGATTTAATGTCAACAGGCAGAGGCAGAAATGGGAAATAATATTAAGAGGAGACATCAAAGGACGAGGGCATCTTGCTAATTGGCATATCAGAATTCCTCCTAAAGGCAGGTTAAGGATGTATACATCAGATATTAAGATGATCAGCATCAAAGATGGGGCAGATTGTTACTAAATGACTTGACAGGGTTCTTGCTAAAATTGGGCTTTGCAGGTTCAGCAAGGATGGGGCCAAAGCTAAAGGCAGGTTCAGACGCGGGCGCAGTGGAACCCAACTACAGGCTAGCCAGGGAAAGTCTCTGAATCCCATCTTTCAAATGTTGAAACATTTCAGAGAATAATGATTGTTAATATACAACTAAACTCATCAGGAACAACTTTACATGTTGAGAATCTGTCAGGCTGACAGTGGTGATGGTTTTCAGTATTCTACTTTTGCCTTGAGGCTTAAGTTTTGTAACTGACATCAAATACTATTAATATTTCCTTTAAGTGACAGGCCTCCTTCATAGTTTTTAGGAAATATCTGTGAAGTGCTGTATGCTGAATAATCACAGTCTGCCTATCTATTGTTCTGTCAAGTTAAACTGGTCCATAAGAAAAGCAGCCAGCCTGATTGGCAAGCAAAACCCCTGTGGAAGAGCTTTCTCTGGCAACAGCCATCATACTGCCTTACAGAGATGTCATTGTACTTCCAATGTTAAAAAGATGTGTACTTGGGAGTCAAGATTTAACAGTTATTTCTAATCAAGGATAGTCTTAGAGAAAGCTGACATTTTTACACAATTGCAAGTGCATTTTGGTGAAGAATACAATGAGTGACTGTGCTGCGTGTCCTGCTGGTTTGATCTGTGCTCACTATCATCAGTGGTGCCTGTGGGTGCTTTTGCACCAATTACTGCAAATGTCAAACAGTGACAGAGTCAACTCCCATCTCTTATTGGACATAAGTTTTTGGGCTAAGCTCAGTAATTAGAGAAGAAAGTGTCTGGCCTTGGTTTTGATTCCCCAGCACCACATAATAGCTGAAAGTGGTGGCACAAATTCTTATTCCCTAAACTCAGGAAGCTGAGGCAGGAGGAGTGCTGTGAGACCTAGGCCAGCCTGGGCTACATAGTGGGCTCAGAGTTCAGGATCAGCCTGGACTACACAGCCAGGCCTGTTATAAAAGAAAGATAGAGGATAAAAAGAGAGAGAGAGAGAGAGAGAGAGAGAGATTTTGATAGTTTTGATGTGAAAGAGTCCTGAGAACTTAAAAGATTTGCAGCTCACACTTTGAGAATTTACTGTTTAGAGTATCAAATTAGAAAAATTACCTAATTTTACTATTTCATGATAATCTTTTAATTGGACTAATTTACAGGGAGGCATTCTAGGTTCAGGATTACTATATTAATCTAATTGTCATTTGAATATGTGTGTATGTGTGTGTGCAGAAGCAGAAAAATAGAGCATACGAGTGTAAGAAAAAATAAAGCAAAGGTGAGAGAGAGAGAGAGAGAGAGAGAGAGAGAGAGAGAGAGACAGACAGACAGACAGACAAGGACAGGCATGATGTACTAAGGGCTGGAAGGAAAAGGGGCCAACAAAGAGGTTCTTTTCCTTTATTTTGAAATCCATTCGACATGCTGCGCATTTGATCCTGGCTCTGAGAAAGACAGTGCTGGCGACAGATTCTTACATATGGTGCTTGTTTTGAGAATGTGAAATTCTGGAATTGGAAAGAAGGGGAAGCCAAAAGGACCATGTTTGACTTTTTGAGATAACCGTTACTCCTGTGTTCGGATATTGATGTTCATCCTTGCCTTGACCTTCAGAAGATTTCGTAGAAGCATCTGCTGAAGAAGAGAAAGAGGAAAAGCATTTATTTGTTGGCTCTGGTGACCCACTGGTCAAGGGTGGCATCATAGGCATGGACTGCCGAAAGTTCATACCACTTATGTGTTGAATATGGGTGAGGAAAAAGTGACTTTATCTAGTCCTGTGTTACGACGCTGAAGCTGTCCAAGGAAAGGGAGGATGAAGCAGACTGGAAGCCATGGATGAGTCAGAAGAAAGCATGAAACGAGTATGCGCAAGAGATGCTCAGTGAGCTGCTTTCAGCCTGTCTGCGTAACCCGGGCTGCGGCCTTGGTTGAGATCTCCTAATGGGGCTTCCCGCATGGCTGCTTCTGGCACAAGATTTTCAGAAGTGCAGAGCTAAGGGGAAATTCTCTGAAAATAATATATGTGAAACAGCTTGGCACACCGTAATCATTCCATTGGTATAATGTGAGTTATGTGGAAGATACCAGTACTTTGTCCTGCAGATTTCTGAGCATACAAACCAAGGTGCACTAATGTAACTGTTATAACATTTGAGGAGAATTTAATTTTGATTGGATATATGAAAACAAATATTTAATAATAAATAACTAATATTTTCATACCTAGAAACTTTTTGATGAATTCATAAAGATTTTCTCAGTACATGCAGAGTGATAGTGCATAGAATACACAGAACTTAGTATGTTTCTATAGACAGTGGGCCTTTGGGCATAGTTGAATTGTCTTAAGTTTATACTGGGCATTAATGTTTGTCTTTAACCGCCCAACATCCTCCTAACCTGAGAGGCTAAATATTAACATATTTTTGAAACAGTAGTCCAAGTTTAGGAATGTATTCTAAGAAATTGTTCAAAGATAAGTCTATAAATTTGTTTATGAGGAATAATTGCTTTCATGTCACATAATTGCTTCATAATCACAATAATTTGAAAATAACCATGTTCCAAAATATAGTAAAAATTTTAGATAATTTCTGGTAAATGGAATTAGGAGGTAGTTTACAGGCATTAATATGCCTAAGGTATGTGAAGTGACACAAAGCGTAAAAGTATATATATAAAATAACAATTGTGTTGAGAGTGTGCATGGAAATGAGAAATAAAATATGCACACAGTTTAATGCTGCAAACCTCAGAAAGGATTTGTGTTTTATGCTTTCCTATATTCTGCTTATTTTTTACTATCAATATTTGATACATCAATATTAGAGAAAAGATGTTAATAAAATAATGGAGAACACTAGAGAGTAACAGTCAAATAGTCACCGTGATTGAGAGATCAAACAACTCAGCAGATGTTTAATATTGAACATATCAGCCTAATTTCCATTGACTTCTTCCTGTCACTGTGGCAAGTTTAGGCTTGAAGATTTTTTTTTTCTTCCATCACAGAGCATTGTAGTAGAGCTAATCAAAACATCTGTCCACTGTCTTGGAAGCCTGTCTTCCTCTGCTTCACCCGTGGGTGGCAGACTCTGTCACCATTTCTGTACTTGTGAACTCCAGCAGGAACTTCTGTGTAGCTGAGAGGAGTTCCGGCTTCCATGGTACATGGGATGCATTGCATAAGGCTCTGCTGGAGCTTGAATCTGGTGTCTCCCCAAAGCCTCATGTACTTAAATGTGGCAGGATAACTGGAGAATATTGTGATGTTGGGAGTTAGGGCGTGGCTGCAAGGGATTGATGCTTGGGTTTGACTGGAAAGAATTGTGTCACCTTTGTTAAAATTGGGAAATGCTAAGAGCAGTGCTGTCAGGTGTGTTACTGACTTGTGGGCCAGGGAAGGGGGTTGGCGCCCACCTTGTGTGTAGCAGAACACAACAGGCAGCTTGAACTGGGGGTAATGGAAGGAAGAGGAATCATCATTGCAGCTTTTTCCTGGGAATACTCTGGCCTTGTTTGAGTCTCCAGACATCAGCTTGCTCCGGCTTTGCTTGGCTTCTGTCTGCAGTGCTGTAAGTATCTCTAGCCTCTGCCGTGTGCTTTCACTATTGCCAGCTGCTCCATGAATGGACTCTGTGAAGCTTTCTGAAACTGTGAGCTAAATAAATCTTTCCTCCATTTAGTTGTGGATGTTGAGTATTTTGTTACAGCAATGAGATAAGTAACTAAGGCAAGATGGAAGAGAGACAGAAGCAGAAGGGATTAATGTGGAACGGATGTGTTCTTATTTTTCTTCTGTATTCGTAACCTCATATGCTGCCAGTCACATGAAGGGCTGTTCTCCAAGCATCTTTTATAACAACTAGAAAGACACCTGACTCAATCACTGACTGAAAAGAGCTCTGTGTATGTCTATAGATTAGGACACTCTATATCTTTTTTGTCTCAGCTCCACGCTTCTGTTAGAGTCCACCCACCTGCTTCTTTGGGAGCACTCGCATGTCCTTGTTTTACTTGGTTTCCTTGTTCTGTTCCTTCCTTATTACCTTTTATCCTGCTGGGCCTGTTTTCTTAATTCTTTTGTCATCTCTTGTGGAAGTATGGAAAGCTCCATACTTGGAGTTGCCCCATAACATCAGTTTGCTCTGGATCTCTCCATTCTTCAAAGTAGACCTATGAAACAGACTTCTTTCTTGCTGGAATAAATCTCTTGTTCTAGAATATAAGCCTGGAGTAAAGGTAAGAAAATCAGTACAACACTGGGTAGCATAGGTCCTATAATCACAGTAGTGTTCCAGTTAAAGTAGGACCTGACATCTCTACTTCTCCACCACTTGGTTAAACTATGATTAATGTTATATGTAATTATATCTTATTAGTTTTCAAGTATGCATTTTTGTCCATAAACGTTGAAGGCTAGATTTCTAAAAACAATGTCTGTGAGAAAATTTAGGGTTTAAGAACTGAAATGCATATAGATATCTATATATAAGTTGAGGAAATAAATATGGAAACAAATTTATAATTAAAATATATACATAAATATGCATATATACATACCTGTATACATACACATTCACCAAATAAAAATGACACAACGTAGAAAGACTATCATTTAAAATTAGTGATAATGGCTACTGTGTTATTAATTTCTAGTTGTAATCTCCCTAATGCTAAAATCTTGAAAAGATTGGCATATTTTTCTCTTTTACATACCCAGGAAGTCTGTATAGCAAGTGTTACTGGGAGTTTTTTCTATATGGGTGACACAAACCAGGAACGTTCTTATCTTACAAAAATTGCTTCCTAATGGGGATTTATTGATCACATCAGAATGAGACAATGCAAGAGACAGGTTCCACAGCATCTACCCAAAGAAGGCCAATTTGAAAGAACATGGGGATTCCTTGGAATATTAATTCACAATTGTGAGGCATTTCAGTTCAGGCTGTTTGTACACAGTGCATGCATGACCTCCTCAAACTGTTCAGTTACATTTGTCTGCACCTCATTTACAACTTTAACTGTATCCTGCTGAGCAGTGTTGCTCTTGGCCTCCTTTATCCACTCACTAGATGATCGGCTCCTTGAGATCGAAGTTGTTACTGAACCGCCAGCCTCAGGCTGGGCACCACATGCCGTGAGCACTAGCAGCACTGAAGATAGAGCAAGCAGCTATATGTTCACTGCTGGATACCTAGTCTGCAGGAGGATATGCCTATAGTCTCAAGAACCTTATAGTCATATTGGACGTAACCCACTCTAAACCACCACACCTCCCAAAACAAATGGAAACAACAGTCATTGCTGATTCATTGTACATAGAAACCCCTGTAGCAAAGGAAATGTAACCATCATTACACGGACACTTTGACCACTTCATTAACTTCCAGCTATCTCATGGATAGTTTAACATGACTTCATAAATCCAGAAATCAGAAGCCCGAGTTTGCCTCACTAAGAATCTTGTCTATCAGCCCTGACTTCTCATTCAGAGACTCACCTGTTGAGGAAAATAACATCCTAAGAGGCAGACTTCAGGATGGAAACACTGTAATTATGGAAATATCATTTCTTATGTTTCTTATTAGAGCTACCTGATTTTCTTAGGCAGGATATATTGGTTTTCTCTTTTGTGTACCCACCTCATAATTAAAAGGAGTTCACATCCTTAAAAAACCTACTCATCTTTAGATTAGATCATTCCAAGGTTATTTAAGTGATCTCCATGTGCCATCACTGGGTTTTAACATGTTTGCATCAATCCAGAGAATTTATTCTGGATGTGTCAATGATTATGCAGACTTCTGCGCTATGATATTCTAAATAGTACAAAACCACTACAGGTGTTCTTTGACTAGTCTAAAATAACACTGATGAGATTATTTTGTGAATTATGGTTCCTGTTCATCGTTCAGGGCTGGTTTTGCTCCCAACAGAACTGTGGCGAATGTTAAGAAGGGAGTTGACTCTGGTGTGCTTAAATTCTTCACTCCAGAGGAGATTTATTTTTCTTTCTGGAAGGTATTACCTTCATAAACTTTTACTCTCTTAGTCCGTGCTTGCTCTCTGAAGTAAGTGTAAAACCAACTCTTCCTCAGGAAGAGGCAGACTTTGAGAACGATGTTTTTTGTACTAATGCAGATATGACATTTAATTCTTTTCTTTCTACCTACTAACTTTATGAGCTTGGAGGATTATGTATGCTCTCTGAGGTTCACCTCTGGGAATTCTGATCCCATCCTTTTGTTGATGGTGTTCACTTAACATATTGAAAGTTTGGTAAAATGGCCTGACACATAGTAAGATGTGACAAAACGATGGATACTGTTTTTCTTTTAATCTGAGTAATTGAGCATTTTAGTAATGTTTTCTTAGTAACTAAGGTTCACATTTTATTTGAATCTGTAGTCTAACAAAGTTATAAAGCAATTACCACAGTTTTAAGGCACCCACAAATCCTGTATTTTTCGTGATTGTGGAAATAGCAGGACAGATATTTTCTTCATCCAGAAAGCTCTGCTAAAGACTTCAAAACAAGGTTTTGGATGCCTCGTTGTCCTTGTATTCGTGTTTATATGTCACTTGCTGTTTTTTATATTTTTTTCAAAGTCTTTTTCCTAATTATCCTGTGCAGTGATGATATACTGTATTATTGAAAGCGTAGTGAGTTTTCATTGCCACTTTCTAAATTCCAGCCACTACTATCTCACTCTTAGGCTAGATCACTGGTTTTTTCTTTTGACTTATATTACTTTTTCTGATTCTCAGTTGCCCCAATTTAAAATGAAGAAGATAACACTTGGTTGTTTATGAATATTAATTCAATTTTTGTGTGTGTCATAATAGATACCTGACACATAAATTTTTAAAAAACCCTTAATTTCTCTCCTCTACTAGGTACAGAGAATTTTATAACAGTAGTATGTGTCGCTCTTTCTTCTATACCCTTGCCACCTCTTAAAAGTTCTGATACATGGGGGTCAGCTAGAAAGTATGAGCTTCGCGAATCAGTGTAAGATTGCACTGTTCAGCCTTCACACAAGTCTCCTGTGAAGTGCTATAAGGATGAGGGTAGTAAGACAATCATGGTTCCACATTTAATGCCACATGCTAAATAATCCTGTAAATCAAGTTGCATCTCAACGCAGTTACCTGTGATTAATGAACATCATTGGTATTTCTGTTCTGAATGCATATCTTAATTTTTAGAGGGTGGAAAACTGGGGTGGGGGAGGAACTGCTTGATAAGCAGACAGAAATTCTACACCCCCCCCCCCCCAGCTCTGTACTATAGTTATGACAGCAATCAGTGTTAGACATGTGGCATTTGCCTCCCAGCCTATGGTGCCTTCAAACATTAGCTGCAAGGACATGACAGATCAGAGTCAGGTGCTTTCAGTCTTTATAAATACACATCACAGCCAAATTCACACCAAATGATGCGAACAAGATTAATGTTATTCAAGTCATCACCTAGAAATTAATCATTTTACTATTATTTAATGTTAACAAGATACTTTTCTGAAATCATTTGACAAAGAGAATTCACATTAAATTGAGAGAAGAGGCGCAGATGTCAAAAACTAATTAGCAGTGGACTAATGCTATAGAGAATTAGAAACTAACATGCTAGGGGTGTAACTCAACAGAGTGCTCACTTAGCAAGCCAAGGCCCTGAGATTGATTCTCCAGGACCACTTACACTGGGCATGGTGGCTTATGCCTGAAAATCTCAGCATTCAGGAGACTGAGACAGGAGGATTGCTGTATGTTCAAGGCCAGCTTGGGCTCCATAGTGAATTTAGAACCAGCAGGAACTATATGAGACCCCATCTCAAAGAGGGAGAGAGAGAGAAAGAAAGAGAGAGAAAAAACATGTCATCTACTTTGATAACCCCTCTCTCTTTTAAGCAGATTCAGACTTCATTTAGATGACATCATCATCATCGTTCATCATCAGATAATGTGTACTGAGGGCTGGAGGAGTAGGTCAATGGTTAGAGCACTTGCCTAGCAAACACATGGCTCTGAGTTCAATCCCCCAGTACCACATACACCAAGCAAGGTGGTGTATGTCTGTAATCCCAGCACTTAGGAAGTTGAGACAGAAGGATTATCATGAGTTCAAGGCCAGTCTGGTCTACGTAGAGAACTCAGAACCAGCTTGGACTATAGTGTGAGACTGTATCTCAAAATAAAAACAATTATTGAATAAACACCTTGTTATATATGTTGTGCCTAGAATATCATGACATGCAAACAGCATTATTTCCATTATTTTAGTTAAAGGGATAGAGAGATAAATTAACTTGTGCAGGGTCAATTTACTATGGCATTGATCAGTTTATTTTTTACAAAGCTAGAACTACATACTCAGCGCTGTTTCAGCAGTTTCCATTATATGTTCCTTCTTCGAGAAAACCAAACTGAAGCCATGGAGGCAGTGAAATTTATTGTTGAGGAGAAAGACATATGCTTATTTGAAATATTGTCTATCTCAGTAATAGAATTTATCTGATTTAAAAAAGTATTTACTGAGCTTTTCCAGATTTTATTATAAGCATATTTTTGTTACCTTACTGAGTATAGTTATTATAGGTGCTCTACAGACAAAAGTTAGATAATTTGGGGATTGTTTGCTGGTGGTTATCTTATTTTTAGTGTTAGTTAATCATTTCTGTCTATGTAGCAAACGTTTTGAGTTGGATCCTAGGCGTCGTGGAGGGTATCTCTGTTAGAGTCTCTGGACTTAGAAATGCTCCCCAGGAGTGCTAATTTTACTTTTGACAGCAATTAACTTAGCAGGACTTAAAGTACAAATTCTGTCTCTTGGACAATTTTTTAAAAGTCAGTTCAGTTACTTTGTCTGATTGAAACTAGATAAAACACATGTGCATCTAGGACACTAGCAGAGATTTGGAGACAGAATTTTGATATTTCCTTATCTATGGCTCTTTTCTCCTTACCCCCACCTCATTTTTCTGATATTATGAGTGTCCCAAAAACATGTCCTCTGGTTCTTTAGTTCTGAGAAATTATAGAATTTCAGTTAGGGTCTTAGGCATGCTTCAAAACTCTGGCTGTGGACAGCTATCTGTTTAAATTATGAGAGAAACCTTATTGGGTGTATCTCTCTCCTTCCAGGACTTGATTCCTTACAGAATCTACCTATTTTTGATTGCTTTAGTGCCTTGAGGAATATGGTTCCGTGTTAGGCTCAAGGTTTATAGTTAGGCAGGCAACGTTTGGATTTGATGTATGTTTATTTGGCGTATTCTTTTCTGATTTCATGAACAGACTGTAAAATTTTCCCTACTGAATATAAATTTGTATGTGAAAATGAGTGTACACACTGACACCATAGATAATGTATAAAGTGATTCTACATGTTTCCATCCCTGTGCCTCTGGTGAATCTCAAGTCAGGAGTCCTGGAACACTATTCTTATTGCTGAAATTACAAAGTTAACCACTATGTAGTTTGTATTATCACAAAGCCTTTGTTTTGAGTGAAAAACAGCACTCTTCAAGAGCATGATAATGAAAATTTTAAGTCTGAGAGCCAACCTTAAAGTCATAAATTCTTCTCTCAGTACCATCTGCAGAATGCACATGCGTGATTAAAAGTACAGTGAATGATGAATTTTAAAAACTTAAGCAGGAACAAGATATGATATGTAAATACACTGATTTCTTAAGCTCATCTTAATATATATTGCAAATACATGATAATAGAAGAGATATCAGTTAATTTTTATATATTAGCAAAACATAATCTGAAAATGAAACAAAGAAGAAGAGAACTTATGACAGTATAGACACATTGCCCTTCCTCCCCCTTAAATTCCTTCCTCCTACTTTGAACACACCCATCCCATTGTTTCTGCCACTTTATGAAGTAGGTCTGGAAATCTTTTGTGTCACCTTTTCAAGGCATAATAGCTCTGGTGGAGTTCCAGTTTGATCAGCTTTCAGCTCTGCCCTGGTGATGGGGGTAGCCAACTCCCAGGCATAGTCTGATGGTATCACGGAGGCCTGGTGTGAGATCTCCCTCTAGTCCCTTCCTCCTTTGGCTGTAGCGTTGTTTCCCTTCTCTGCCTCCAGAACTCCACCAAGTAGGCAGCTTTGTTCCTCCATGCCCCTCCCCCCTAATGTCTCTGCCTCAGAGCTAGTCCACCATGGAATGAAACCAAGAACAAGTGAGACCCTCTCTCCTTTAAGTTGAGGATATTGGGTATTATATCTCAGTGAAGAGAAAGCTCACTAATATCTAAATTAATCAAAAACATGGTGAACACCGCTGCCACATGTATCCCTAGAAAGGTAGGTTTGAGAAAACAGTATAGTGTGTCTTCATCAGCCTTACCCACCACATGGCACCATATAGCTTCCAGTTCTTCCCCAAAGTCAAAATGATTGGGAAAGGTACTTTTTTAGACAGGGTCTTGTTCTATAGCCCAGACTTGTCTTGAACTCACTATGGAGCCCAGGCTGACCTTGCACTCACCTCAATACTCCTGTCTCAGCCTCCTGAATACTGGGATTACAGGCGTATACCATCACGCCCCACTATTGTGGTGCTGGGGAATCGAACTGGGATGCTTAGTGCTTGTTTTAGCGCTTGCTAGACAAGTGCTTTAACGGCTGAGCAATTTCTCCCGCCCAAGGTACATGGTTTGAATTGATTTTGGACAATGAGGCAGCCATAAATGTTTCAGAAAGTGGCAAGAACAATAGAAAAGTATGTTTAAAGAGAGGGAGAATATTTTGATGGGGAATTGATGGCAGCACAACATTTACTGTAGTCATTTTTAATTGTAAACATACTTTTGGATCACACCCTCTATAAATTATAAATGTGATCATATTCTAGTAAAACATAAGACTCTATCTTGAAAATAGGCTACCAGCCTGTGGGCTGTAGTTTGCTATACAATTCTAGAATATAACAAATGTAAAATTAGATTATTAATGGGGATACTATTAAAGAGAATCCACAATAACAAAGCAAGAGAGATGATAATTACTAACGGAGGATGCTGACATTGTCACTTTGTTAAAAGTTCAAAAGATAGTATAAACCTCATAAATCAGTTCCATCTTACAGCCACAATCCAGCTATCAAACAGCAAACACCTATCCCCAACTTATGGTTAGAACTCAGTGTAGAGTTCACCTCTTCCTGCATTCTTCAAAACAGAAGCTTCGATTTTAGTTTTAAATTAGCTGTGGTGTACATCTTGGATTTACAACTCTCTGTAAATAGTTTTTCTCTATTTAAGTGTGAGTCAGTAGAAGTGGTGGTGGGAATATATCATGATTTGCTTATGCAATGATAATCTTACTGTATCATCGCCCTATTGTGCTTGTGAGTAAATGAACACTTGAACAGATGATGAAGAGGAACTATATTTAGACAAATCACAGAGTAGAACAGCCATAACCTCTCGAGATAGGGTACATGGTGCAACGAAAAGCGACAAGTTACGAGATTATATCTAAATGAAGGGTTGGTAAAAATTCAACAAAGGAACCATCATTTAAACTAAGTTTTGATGGATAAGTATGTTTAAAATAATATGAAAAATCATTCTTTTTTGTTTTCTCTAACAGTAAAAGGGTACAGGCTTACATAGGAAAAGTGATGATCCCTTACCTTCTTTTTCCAAAGCAGAAGAATCTCTCTCTCTCTCTCTTCCCTAGTAATTGATCCCAGATTTTACATTAAGCTCAGCCATTTTTGTTTTGAAAGAAGGTCTCACTAGATCACTACCTTTACCTGCATGGGATTCTGTTTCTCTTTAGGAAGAGAGAATATTGATTGCTTATTCACACATTTTAGTAGAATGGAAGGCAGAGTCAATTATTCATGTTTTCCCACCCATGTATTAGAATGATAACTTAATTGTTGAAAGCCACATGCCCGCTGTACATTGCTCTAGATTTCTATGCTTAAGGCCATTTATATAAAGATGTTCAAGGTTCCCATGTGAGGAGGTCACTTTACTAAGTTGTGTTGTTCATAGTCCATCTTCATTGGATACCTCCATGTGGTATATTGAGTGTAACTAAAAATTAAGAAGTGTGTTTTTTCCACATAGTTACTATTCTTCAGGTAAAAATCTTCCTGGAGACTCTGGCCCACAGTCTGTTGTAATAAAATCCTGCAGGGGAACTGCTATCAATAAATTGGAATTATCTTAGAGATAAAGGCTATTCTTCACACTTGCTCTGTGGCTATTTTGCCTGAAGGATACATGCTCATTACCTTAATGGTGGCTTGCTGGATGTGTATTTGTCTCATCTAACTGTGGGACTTTCTATTAAGGCTACTTTGAAGCAGTAGGGGATCATCCTGGTACAACATTAAGTAACTGAGAGGAAAAACTCATGGGAAAAATTCAAACCAAGAAAATGGTTAGGAACTCAAGATGTCAAATTCAAAGTGGAATGTACTCTAAATTCACTAGAAGTTTCTTGAGAAGTCATTGGTTGTATGCATGACAGTATCTAGGAAATGAGTCAGACATCACTTCTTTATCAGAAGCACAGAAATTTATATGAAGCATGACTTTTCTAGAAACTGATCAAAGAGGATTGAATTTAGTTTTTGAGTACCTGGAGACTGGAAAATTAAGTACATCAATAAGAGTATAAGGAATACTGAGGAATGAGTTGTTTACTTTTAGATGAGACAGCAGTGAATTTTCATTGCATTTGGGAAAAATATCAGCTTGTGAGGATCTCAACTCCAAACATTTTTGAACCTGTAGCAGTCTTCCTAGCCAGATTCCAAGTCTTTTGTGAGAGTATCTCAGAGTTAATGAAGATCGCTCCTCCATGTTTTCCTGTCTCTGGTTCACAAATGGCTTATCTATACTTTATTCATTTTACCAACTCAGGCCTCCTGAGTAAAAACTTTGTGGCTGGTACAATGAATAAGAATATGGCAACTTTAATAATTATATTATTCTGAAGGATGCTAACTATAAGAATAACTGCTTAGTCTTTTACCTAAACTTCAATTCTGTTTTGTTGCATCATACATTTTTGATAAAGTTTTGAAATACAGATTAGTGGATAAAAGCTTTATCTATAACAGTCAAAAGTCTAACTAATTGGAATCTAAAAATCAGAATGACTTTTTTTCTTTCTCAAATTGGGCTCACTTTATTTCTTATTTAACTGGATTACATTTTTGAAATTCTTTAAAAGCCAAAAGAAATGAAAAGAAGGAAAAGAAACATCTGTAAAAAAAAAGTCAAGAATGTTGAGGAAGTTGAAGATTTATTTCTCTTTCTCTGCCTAAGGTAAATCATGCATTGTTCAAAAATCTAAGTTTTTGTTTTGCCTGAACCTAAGACATACGTCTTGTACAGTGTGCTTGTTTTACTATCAAATAATAGCTGATTGAAGCCCCAAGAGAGCAGCTAGAGAATGTGTAACGTGTCTGCAGGAAGGTGACTGCTTAAAAAGTGTGAGCATCTTGTATCCAGGCATCGTCAGGAGCACAGAGGCAGTAGCCTAGCTCACCGCGCTGGTGTTCCAAATGTGCTTGGTGAGTACTGCTGCAAGCTCTAATACCACTCGTCTTGGCAGAAGAAATTGGATTTTTCATGTAATGTCAGTGCGTTTTGAATCCAGTGATGCATTTTTGTGTGTGACTATCAATGAGCCAAATGAAGGTGTGGAATGTGGCTTGATGGAACATCTGTAAGGGAAATTGAGGTGTGCACATGTGGCAACTTCTGGATAACTCAGGCAAGTGATTGAAATAAAGACTTTGGGTTCTGAATTATTAGTTTATGTTAATCCAATCCATCGCGTCCTTTGCTCAATTTTCCTTTTCTTGTGTAGTTGCAAGCTGTCATGTGTCCCTTTTAATGTGGTCCCAGTAGATTTACAGCTTGCCGTCTGAATGGGATTCCCCCATCTTCTCATTTGTATGCAGTGGTGATTATGGTAGTAGTAAACATTATTGGACATTTACGGCTCTAATTACTTTACTGCTCATTCATCCTCTGTAACAGCTCTGTGAGGTAGATATTAACATTTCCATTTCATAGATGAAGGAACCAGGACTCAGACAGCTTAAGTAACTGTCATGGCTAGCAAACTCAGGTCTCAGAATTGCCTTTCTAATTCCAGCACCCTGCTTTGATCAACTACACTGTGCTGAGGGCTGTGAAAAAGAGGTTTGATTCAAACATAACCTTGTGCCGGTTCTGGTGTCCATGCTGTAGCCTGACTGATAGCCAGTGTAATGTAAGACAAAGCCACTGGCGTAAAATGCAACAGTGCTGGCTGGGGGACCTGGCTTTTGCCAGGCCTCAGGGTTGTCGAGTGGCACAACCTTGGAGGATGTGAGAATTGAAGATTGCTCAGGGGGACATGGAAGTGGGAATACATTGATTTCTCCTCTCTTCTCTATCTCCTTGACTATCGCAAGATGTGATTTTTCTCAGGAGCCCTCCTAAAGAAGTTGTATGTGGCAAGGAAACCCATCTGCTCAGTGTCATATGTGTGTGTGTGTGTGTGTGTGTGTGTGTGTGTGTGTGTGTGTGTGTAATTTTTTGGCCATTTCTTGTGATGTGGTCTCCAGTATAGAAACAGATTTATTTGATGTCATTTTGGTTCTCTTTGCCTTGCTCTTGCTGCTGCTGCTGCTGCTGCTGCTGCTGCTTCTTCTTTACCATCACACACATAGGTACCAGGCTTACAATCCCCTGACAAAAATGTCATCACTTCAGTGGAATGACATAGGTCATGCTCATGGATCTTTTAAAGCAGTAGTTAATACATACACACATTGACCTTACAAGTGCCAGACCCAGTTCTAAATGTTTTAGATTAAAATAAATTTAATATCAATAATAGTCCAGTGAGGTGATTTTATTACTATTATCCCTTCTTTACAGATAAAAGCATAAAGATATGCAAAGGCTGAATAGAAAATCAGTATAGAAAGAGTATTTTGTGCATGTTTAGTGCACATGGACAAATAAATGGAGCAATGGGTCCACTTACTGTAGAGAATAAGATAACAAAAATTCAGCTTGTAAAATTTGCTGGGTAATAATGCAAATGTTATTCTATAATATATACTTAACAAGGAAAAGTGTCAACCCACGCTCTCACACAATTAGTACAGAAGAGTCAACATTGTTAAAATAATGCATATATTTTCCTCATATCTGTAGATTATTTGACAACATTTACAAAGTATTTCTTCAAATTTTGATGGGCACACAGCCATATAACAGATTGACTAGCATCAGTATGGCTCAGAGAGCTCAGATCATGGAAGGTGGGAGCAATGATAGGGAAATCACCTCAGAAAACACCTTGCAGGACTTTTGCTTTGTTTACCTGAGATGGAGTTTTTGCTGAAATTCAAAATTCCTGATAGCAGCATATGAATGATAATTAAAAGGCAGTGCCAAGAAAATCAGTACAATGTCTTGAAAAATAGTCAAAAAATGAGACATTTTTGTCCTGTGCACTCTATGAATTTTTCCTTTCATAAGGTATTTTTTGGTAATGATCATTGTCTCTTGTTTGATGTGATGCAGCTGAAATACTGGTCCCTACTTACATCCCTTAGAGAGACTTGAGAAAACTTAAAGATTCATCTAGAACTGGAAACAAATAACTGGCAGATGCTATACAGGGGTTTTAAAGACTCAATTCAGAGTTCCAAGACTGCAGTCTCAGAATTCTTTAGTGACTTCTGTATTTTTCCTAATTATTGAATAATTTCTAAGAAGTAAATTGACTTTTAAATGTAGAAATTTTACCAGAAAGAATAGAATTTTAGAGTTTGGAATGAAATTTTGGTTAAATTCATCTTATCATATTATATGTGATTTCTGAAAACGTCTTTGCAGCCTTAGGACCACGTTTGTAATGCACATCATTCTCCGTCGCACCACCCTCAGGTGTCTAACAAACCATTTCTGTGCCTAGGAATAAAGGAAGCTGTGGGTGTTTTCATTTCACCTTTTGAGACCTATTGCATACATACTGGGCACTGTTTAAATCTTATAATATAGCTAGGATATGAATGTTGTCAGGGGGTGGTCTGTAGTCTTTGGGTGACGATGATGCTCTCTCCTTCCCCCCTCTCTCTCTTTGTCTTTTTTAGAAATAACTTTTCAAATGATGGTACTGACAGAATTTGTAGCTCTAGGAACTATGTCCGGAAGTATACCCACAGAAACTGATTATCAGGAATCTTTATGGAAATCAGTAAAAATGATTCCTCAAAAAAAACCCTGAAAATTGTTATTCCAGCTAAACCTCTGTATCTTTTCAGCAGAGTTTAAAAAAGATGTAAAATAGAGATACATGGATACCCATGTTCATAGTAGCAAAAGAACTAAATCAAAGAAGTAAACAAACTGTCCATCAACAGATGAACAGGTAAAGAAAATATGGTATATACACATAATGGAGTACTACTCTGCTATAAACAAAGATACATTTGAATCATTTGTAGGAAAATGGATGCATCTCAGGACCATTATGCTTAGTTAGGTAAATCGGATCTGGAGCATTACATACCACGTGGTTTCTCTAATACGGGAAATCTAAAGCATTAACATGTAACAGAACCTCACAATAGAGATGGAAGGAAGTAGCAAGATGGATGGATTTGTGGAAAGGGAGAGGGGCTGAGGGAGGCAGTGCGGCTGGTGGGAAAGAGGGAAGAGAGTGAATGTGAAATTGAGACATTTAATGCGACTACTGGCTATCACAAATACAAAGTAATAAAAATTAAATCTTTGGAAAAAAAGATAGAAAATCTTACTGTAAAAAAAGATAATCTTATCTAAGTGACTTTAGCATTCTGTTGCCATAGTGATTAACTTGGGAATTAGCAGGCATGCAAAGGGTGCAACAGTCCTAGTTCTCCCTGGCTTCTTCTGCTGGAGCTAGCAGCAAAGGAACAGGAGATGCTCCTTCCATCAACCCACCCTACAGTCAGCGATCTGTTAGTAGAATATTGGGCTTCTCATTTCTTCAGGCAGCGCATTTTGCTAATATTGTTCTAGGTATTTGTCCGTTTCATCCAACTTTCAAACTTACTAGCATAAGTAAATAAAGATATTTTCTTAGTATTTTGTAAGGCCTGCAGTACCTGTAGTTATGACCTCGTTTTTAATTCTAACATTGTCTAATTATGACTCTTTTCATTTTTTGCCTGATCATTTTGTGCACAATGTTTTGTCATTGTTTGTAACCTTGGTAAAGAAATAACAGCTTTTGACATTGTGGCTAGTTGTATGATTGCATCATAGTTCGCTAATTTCTGTTCTCAATTTTGATTCTCTTCTTGATTTCTTTGTGTTTATCTTAGTTTGTTTTGTAAGATTTGAAATGGGTGCTTCATACATTTACATTTAAGCCTTTGAAATTTCTATAGAATTTTTTAAAGCTAAAAAGTATAAGCACAACTTTAATTATTAATATATGACATGGGGTTTTATATGCCATTACCACTCGGTGAAGATATTTTCCTTATTTACAATATGATTGGGTCATTAATTAGTTTAAAAGCTTGAATTGTAGCTTTTAAACATAAATAGTTTTCTTTCCTTTTTTGGGTGGGGGCTATTGCTAGAAACTGAACTCATAGCTTTGTGTATGCATGGGAAGTGCTCTTCCCTGAGTTATATCCCCAGACCTTATGTTTTCTTTTCATTACTGATTATGTGATGATTAGATTAGACAAGTTGACTTTACACTTACTCAAGTTAAAAAAACGGTATTTACTTCATATTGTGATTAAAGCCATCCATATGAGTGTTAAAAACTCTTATCATGACTTGGAGTTTACTGTGATCCATATGTGTACATATGTACACACACATACACCTATGTATAAACTATAAAATAAACATTTTAACTGAATTGTTTTAATTTTCTGTATCCTATGTTTCTTTTCTCTCTTTTTTCCCATTTGATTTAGTTGGACTGTAAGTTGTTAATTGAATATGAAAAGATCTCTCATTACAATTGTAGATATATCTAATTCATTTTAATTTCTTATAACAGATACATAGGAAGTTGCGAAACTAGTGTAGAGAGATCCTGACTATCTTTCACTCAACTTTTCCTCAATACTTTTCATTGACTGTGGCACATAATCTAAGCCAGGAAATTGACGGTGCATTGTGTATGTGTAGACCAATGATGTTTAAGTGAATTTAGGTACCTGCAACATTGAAATGATTGCAGTCAAAATACAGAAATATTTCATCACTTCTGAGGTCTTGGGTATTGAACTCAGTGCCTTCATGCTGAGCTACATCCTCAGCTCTTTTTAATTTTGTTTTTAAATTTTGGAATTGAGTCTTGCTAAGTCACTCCGTTGTTCATTGTGGGCTTGAACTCGCATTCCTCCTGCCTCAGACACCTAGAGTGCCAGTAGCTACTACTTCATTCTATTCTTGGTAATCTTAGTCATTCCGCTCCCTGTCACTATCCTTAAACCTTGGTGACCAGCAAGCAAGCTCGTTTCCATCTCTATAATTCTGTCATTTTTAAGAGTATCATGTACCTTGAATCTTAAATCTCTGTCTCCGACTTGCTGCCATCATCCCTAACCCGTGGGACCACTAAGCTATTTTCTAGAGTTTTGTCATTTTAAGAATGTCATATAACTAGAGTCTTAAAGTAGGCCACCTTTAGAGATTGACTTTCTAATCACGTTATAATGCCCTTATCTATCTACATGGAGTGTATTAATAGTCTATTGTATTTTATTGTTGAGTTGTAGTGTGTGATGAGGATGTAATGCATTTTGTTTAACTATTCACCGGTTAAAGGGTGTGTTTCAGGTTTTTGTCTATTACAAATAAAGCTGTTCTGAATATTTGTGTGCAAGATTTTCTGTAGATGCGCATTTCACTTTTGTGGATAAAACGCCCAGAGGCACTGTCTCCAGGTCATATATATGTGTGCTTAGGTTTTAAAAGAGACTTCCAGAATATTTTCCAGAGTAGCTCTATCATTTCCTAGCCTAGCAGGAGTGTGTAAGGTTGGCCTGTTCTCTGAGGCTTTGTCAGCATTTGGTGTGGTCAGTTAATTTTCTTCCAGGTGTCCTCAAAGAATTTTACTGTAACCGATTAATCCATGATGTCTCATTATGGACTTTATGTACATTTTCCTAAAGAACAATACTGTTGACACCTTTTTGTATTCAACCTGTTTGGTGAAATATCTCTTTGTCTTTGTCTAATTGAATTGGTTGATTTTTTTTTTTTACTGTTGTATTTTGAGGCATATTTTTGTATATATTAGGTAGTAGGTCTCCTTACAGACCTCTGTCAGCTACATGGATTTAAAACCTTTTCTCCCAGTCTGTAGCATGTTTTTTAATCCTCTCAGTAGGATCTCTGGCAGAACAAATATTTGTAATTTTGATTTAAATTAAATTTATTGACACTTTCCTTTTACAGAATGTATTTTATTGTTATGTTTAAGAACTCTTCACAGGAACCTTAGACTTTAAAGATTTACTTCTATGTTTTCTTTTAAAATTGGAGGTGCCAGTAATGTTATCTCAAATGTAGAGGACCCCAGGTTTAATCCTGAGCACTGAAAAAAATGGAAAAACATTATAGTTTTACTTTTTACTTTTAGATCAATATCCATTTTGAATTAATCTTGATGCAAACTGTGAAGTTGAGGTTGAGGATAATTTTACTTCTAGGGCGATTCATGCTTATGTGCCAGTTGTTGAATAGGCTACCCTTCCTCTACAGAATTGATTTCACACCTTTGTGAAAAATCAATTAGCTGTACTTGTGTAGATCTCTTTCTGGATTTTCTCTCTACAATTTTGTAATTTTTATTTTAGTGCACTTTAGAGTTACATTACGAGATCTACAGCTTTGACAAAATAGTTGTCTCAAATAAATACATAAATATACAATAAATGTGTATGCATATTAAGAGTTATGTTTCTGTATATTGAGCTTTTATGTTTCCCTCTTGTTAGATGGATTTACAATACAGAATGGTTACATTAAATTCAAGAATTTTGTGTATATACACCTCCCATCAACTTCACATTCCTTTCCTCTCCTCCTTTCTTTCCCTCCCATCCCCTTCCCACCCCTCCTTCTTACTTCCCCTACTTCACCTGTTTGACTCTGTTAGGCAATTACACTCTGGGTTTCTTATATTAGAGAGACTATGTGGTATTTAATCTGAGTTTGATTCACTTCCCTAAGCATAATGGTCTCAAGTTGGGTCTATTTTTTTTACAGATGATTCAAATCTCTCTGTCTTTATGCAGAGTAGTACTCCATTGTGTATGTGTACCACATTTTCTTTATCCATTGGTCCAGTGATGATTATTTTAGCATTTTCCACAATTTAGCTATTATTAGTCATGCTGCTATAAACATGAGTATGTGTGTGTCTCTGTTATACGGTGCTTTTAACTCTTTTTGGAATGATATCCCCCAAAATATCTAGAATATACAAAGTACTGAAAAGTGAGTAGGTGCTCAAAAATCCAAGATTTAGTTTTAAATCAAAATATTGAAATGGGCAATTAAAATGTATATACAGTTCTGATAAGAAATACAAATGGCCAAGAAATGCAGAATAAAATGTTCACATTTTTAGGTATTAGAGAAATGTAAGTCAGAACAACATAGAGATAGTGTCTTATACCCATAAGAATAGCTTTTATCAAGAAGTCGAAGAGTAATTATACATGCTAGTGAGGATTCAGGGACGCTTTTACATTGTTGATGGGACTATACACTGGTGGTACAATCAATATAGAAATCATTATGAAGATTCTTCAAAACACTGAAAATAAATATTTCACTTTCCTGAACATATATTATTTTTCAGTACTTTGTATATTCTAGTTATTAGCTTCCTGTCTGAAGAGTAAATTGTAAACTTTTTTCCCAACTATGTCAGTTTTCCATACACTCTTGGGATTGTTTCCTTTACTGTGTAGAGATTATTAATTTGATATAATCCTAGTTGTTGATTCTTTGAGGCATTTCTTTTTCCTCATGTATTCTCTTGAGAAAGTCTTTGCCCATACATATGTCTTTAAAAAAATTGTTTTTGTCTCCCAGGAAGTCCAGTGTTTCTGTTTTAATAATAAGGTCTTTGGTCCAATTTGCCTTGATTTTAGTACATGGTGAAAGACATAGGTATAGACTCATTCATCTGTATGT